>JAQBSW010001076.1:0-151513 GCA_029291075.1 Eudiplozoon nipponicum | reverse complement strand
GGAGTGGAAAAAACTGAGGTAAAATTAGTTGCGAAAATTGGATCACTATCCTCGATAACAGTGACTGGAATTTTTACAAAAATATTATCGATCCGCACACACTGCACTGTTACCCAGAGGACAGTGCGATACGAACAGCAACATACAGGGAATACCATTCGTAAACAAAAGAACCAACGAAAAGAGAGTTCCCAACATGGACGAACCTACTAACAAAGTAGTCCAACAATGACCAGAAGGATAAACCAAAGACAACATGAACGCAAAGCATAATATCGTGCAAATTCGTTTCGTGCTTACTGGCGACCCATCAGTAGGAGCCGGTACTACGCCCTTTATCTATTTTTTAGAAAATAAAATGATATCTCGTATTGAAACAATAGCCATTAGTGTTGGTATCCCTTACAGACTCGTTATATATATATATATATATATATATATATATATATATATATATATATATATATATATATATATATATATATATTATATAGAGTGAGTTAGCGTTGAAGTCGCATTGTCGAGACTTTATATGATGTTAGCTTCACTACTGCAGGTTTACACATTCGTCTAGGAGATTGTACCGTCCTATTTTCCCACATTCCTCACCCAAATATATAGTGGTTAAAGGGCGTAATACCGGCTCCTACTGATGAGTCGCCAGTAAGCACGAAACGAATGTGCACGAGTTTATACTTTCCGTTCATGCTGTCTTTGGTTTATCCTTCTGGTCACAACTGAACTAATTTGTTACTAGGTCCGCAACACCCAATACATGATTGCATATATATATATATATATATATATATATATATATATATATATATATATATATATATATATATATATATATATATATATATATGTATATATATATCAGTTCTCCAAGCCACAAACTGTATTTAAGAGTTTGATTATTTTGTATAACGATCGGTGTATTAGGAGATTCTTTAAATAAAGCTTGCGAGCTTCAAGGAAACCAGTCATCGAACAACGTTGCAAAACTACCGTCAGTCAAAATTACTTTAAATGTATTACGGGATTACTCATATATACATCACAAACTTTGGGTTGTATATGTTTTGTGTTTTCATTTGATTTAGGGAAAATATACATATTTATGTATACAAGAATAATGGAGGTATTTAATTTTATCTATTTTGTCAGTATTAAAATAAAATTGCATAAGAAAAAAACGAAATTCATCAAGTAAAACGGATATGCTCATATTGACCGCTCGTTAAGTATTTGCCAGAATTCCTGCATCCGGAAAGTTTGTTGGTTAGTTTCTCATTCACTTTAATAAAATACATTTATTAAATGTCAAAACCCCATTTGGCAATGTGTCGCTCTTATAATGACAGATCAAGGATGTCTGATCGAAACATTCCCCAGACGGAAAATCTGAGCGTAAAACAAAACTCGATTTACAACTGATATTTGCATGCAATGCACGTATTATAATCACTCAGGTGAGTGGGCTCCATTCTGTAGATTCCTCCCGTCTCGTTGAAACTAGCTTTGAAAATTGGTTATTTCATCTGCGAGGGCATATGATGGAATAGCTACCATTTTTATTATAATCAAGGTTGCGGTCTTGATATAAACACCTGACCCATTAATTACTTACATATGTCAGTAGAAACTAAGAATTGTATAGTGTAGAAAAGGCAATTCATCCAGTAGACCGGTTTCGTCCTTATTGGGATCTCATCAGATGCTGACCAGAATTTGCCGCGGACAGGATTCGAACCTGGGCACGTCTGCTTCGGAGTCTGGTGCTCCAACCACTGAGCCATCCTACTATTTTTACCAGCTTTTCTGGAAAATATTGTGAACCAATATTAATGGCTTTTAAAAACGTTTATTATAGTATACCTATTAATTGGATTTTGCTCGCATAAAGATTACAGCATTGTTAAGCAAAATAAATTAACGTTTAAACAAATTTATTATACCTTTTTAATAAACGGCTGCTGTATGCCTCACACGCATTAATCCCTACGCTGCTTTAATCTCTTAGATCTTCTGTGTAATAGTCGATCGTTTAACTCAGCCCAAATGAAAATCATTCACACGTTCTCGGCCCCAAGAATAGGCACTGCAACTCCACAAATTTGGTAGCGTAGAACACGAGTTGTAAGACCCTGCCGCAAATGCCCCGAATATAACTCATGGTTCGTGACAATTCTGGAAAATACTTGTTGAGTGTCAAAAAGGCGCAAATGTTCCACTTGATGTAATCGCATGTGACATATTACGCTATATTTAGCTTATACTTTTAGTACAGTATATATATATATATATATATATATATATATATATATATATATATATATATATATCATATATATATATATATATATATATATATCATATACATATATATATATATATATATATTTGTGTTTGTATGTGTAAGACGGAACAATTTTCCATCACTAGTGTTCTGCAAATGCCATGAATCAACAAAATATTCAAACAAACTTAAGGGGCACAAAACTCGCAAAATCATACATGCGTAAAGTGCATTAATCTGAGTAAATTTTAGAATGCTCAAACCTGTACAGAAGACGACTGAAGCCTGCAGGCTTTCAGATTAAAGGAAGAACATTTATGTGCTAATCCGGTTTTGTCTATTGAGGTGGGTAGCAATTGTTTTTTTAAGACTGTAGGCAATGATCCGCAGCGGTTTAAGGCAAGCCAGACTGGATTAATTGCCTCGGGCTAAACTTCAAAGACAGAAGACGAATGACTGCAAAGCGCACGTGTTTGCAACAAATGGAGAAGCCTTCACGTTAATGAATCTCACAATCTGCAGTGACCTTTTCGGGTTGAAAAATGAGCCATGAATTAAAAAATAATTGATTGCGCGGGTGGTGGTAACAATTCTTTAAATCAAGTTTTCGAGCTTGAAGTAAACAACAATCCAATTGTATTTAACAGTCGTCGAACAACTTAACAAAACTGCCGCCAGTCGCAAAGCACTGACGCGTTTCGACCTTATATGATCATCATCAGAGTACGAGGGCAAACTGACTAGCGAGGATCAAACCGCATTGCATATATATATATATATATATGTATATATATATATATATATATATATATATATATATATATATATATACATATATTCTTATAATTAGGAAAACACAAATAACGAAGTGGATAAAGGCCATTTATTTCGTGAATACTAATCATCTCTTATACAATCATACATATTTATACATTTTGGGTTTTCAATTGATTATGCTAGTGGTAACAAATCTGACTCGTTTTTACTGCTGTTTCTTGTTTTGACTAGTTGGTGAGTGTGTATGCGTTTGTGTTTGTGTGTATGCGTGTTTGCATGTAAAGGTCATTCTCGCAGTATTGCGAAGTGATGTCTGAGATCTTGTCATTATTGTTTTGATAGCTTGAGAATTAACCATTTGTGCGCATTGTTCACTGTTACATATACAAGTGCTATTTTTCCCAGCAGTAAAAACGAGTCAGATTTGTTACCACTAGCATAATCAATTGAAAACCCAAAATGTATAAATATGTATGATTGTATAAGAGATGATTAGTATTCACGAAATAAATGGCCTTTATCCACTTCGTTATTTGTGTTTTCCTAATTATAAGAATACTGTGTTAAATTAAAAAGGAATGGACATTATAAATATATATATATATATATATATATATATATATATATATATATATATATATATATATATATATATATATATATATATATTGAAATCAAAATTAGATATGCGGCTCTCAATTTGGTAGTCTAGCATATATTGTGCTTGATTGTAAATGTCGGCTGCAAAATTTCTATGCAGTCACGAACATTAGCTGTTTGTAACTTTCGCCACACACATATACATAGACAATACAATTAAACAATAATTGAATGCGCGGGTGGTGATAATACTACTTAAATATATATATATATATATATATATATATATATATATATGAATATATACTATTCAGTTTTCCGTCGTACTCTAATGATGATCATGGAATGTCAAAACGCATCAGTCCGTTGCGACCGGTGGTAGTTTCGTTTAGTTGCTCGACGACTGGTTAAATACAATAGGATTGGTGTTTACTTCAAGCTCGCAGACTTGATTTAAAGAAATGATTCATGAATGTTGTGGAATTATATTAAGCAATCATTAATGAAACATGCATGTATGTCATTTTGGTCACTTACTGAAGAAGTGAATCCAGGAGCATTTTGGTCTAAACGTAGCTGGCAATAGAAAGAGCTTTTCTGCTATGGCTGCCCCTCAAAACCAGGCGGATTCCTGGTTGCTATTTAAGGCAGGAAATGAAGGGTAGTTACATATAGCGGAAGCTGGCAACTGTAACATTTACAATCAGCAGCTAAATAAACCAAATTAGTTTTTACATTTATTGAATATAAACTGACGAATTGCGCGCGCGCGTGTGTGTGTTTATACATGCGCATTTCCCACTTCCTGTTTGTTGATGTATAGTGCATTTACTTTATCTAACTCCTTCCGCTTTTAGTGTCTTTGCTACATTTTAAAATGCTTTGTTAATACCTCCAAAAGTATGTTTATAATGGGACTGATGCTTATATATCAAGATCGCAAACGTGATTTAGACCAATGTTATCCCCGCCCGCACAACCAATGTTTGCATAATTATTCCATTATGCTTGTCAAAATTTGCACCGTAAATACCACATATTGTAGTCGAGTTGAGTTTAGACACGAAAAAGGCATCTCAGCTGTGTTGCCTAGACCTTCTTCGCATAAAGACATTATGCTTCAATACACAATATGTTTCTAATTATAGATTATTAATACATAAAAATTGTTTAAATATATTGTTTCCATAAATTATGGAAGAAGTTCAGAGATTAAATGCTTCAAATTTAATCCTTGCTTTAAATCAAGTTTGCGAGCTTGAAGTAAACACCAATCCCATTGTATTTAACCAGTCGTCGAACAGCATAACAAAACTACCGCCAGCCGCAACGCACTGACGCGTTTCGACCTTCCATGATCATCACCAGAGTACGACGGCAAACCGACTATCGAGGATCAAACCGCATTGAATATATATGGAAAGCAAAATTAGATATGCGGCTGGCGGTAGTTTTGTTATGTTGTTCGACGACTGGTTAAATACAATGGGGTTGGTGTTTACTTCAATCTCGCAAACTTGATTTAAAGCATTGTTGCCACCACCCGCGCAATCAATTATTGTTAAAAGAAAGACAAACACGATGCGTACCTGGGAAATGGGAATCAATCCGATGTTTGCGAAACGGATAGTGCAAAGCGACAACCCGAGAACGCAAATCGCGGAGATTCAAAATTTAAAGCTCGCACTGCGCAACCATTCAAGAAGTATAAAGTCTGCATGTGTTGGCAGATGAATATCATGAAAATTTTTAATAGAGTGCCATATGAAATTATGGAATTGGTGCTACTATCATGCAGGATTTAATAAAATTATTTCACAGCACGCACCAAACACTTTGCTCTATACAACGTCAAATCGTTTACATTTTCTCTGGCAGTGATGTTCATTTAGATAATGTATGTCACGGATAAATTATATATATATGCAAATGTGTATTAGGTGTTGGGCACCTAATAAAAAAATTGTTCAAATATGACCATAGGGATAAAACTAAGTCAGCATGAACTATATGTATGATCTCATTTGCACATTCATTTCGAGTTTACTGCCAACTCATCAGTAGGAGCCTGTATTACACCTTATACCCATTATATAATTGCTCAAAGAATGTGGGATAACTAGGCGGGACAATCATCCAGACGAATTTGTAAGCCTGCAGCATAGAAATTGACTTCATGTAAAGTTTTGGACAACGCGACTTCAAAGCCAGCTCACTATATCTAGTATATACCGAGACTGCAAACGGTACCAGCACAATGGTTTTCAAGATGCCGAGTAATTTATGTTACCAACACAATGGATTTCAGCATAATTTCACCAAAATTGAAATTTACAGCTGCTTCTAAACACCTGTTACTCTTGCAAATCCATACACTCTGGTCTTGGTCGATCACAGCTACCACATTTCGCGGATACCATTGTGTCATTGGTTTTACCTTCTGGGCCGATTTGAACTAATTTGGTACTAAGCAAGTAATACCTAACACCCAATAGCATATATATTACTCTTCCGCAACAACACATGTACAATTATTTTACATATGTTTATGATGTCATGCTTACAGCGAAATATGATAATTGATATCGATGAAGTCCAGGTTATAGGGATTTTATCGAATAACAGCTTTTCCGAAGTTTTTTAAATTCATAATATTAGTCAACTTTAGCATACATTAAACTCCATCGTGTTGGTTCAATGTACCGACTCGGCAACCATAGATTTGGTACAATGTACCATTTGTGTACCATATAGTGTTTCAACACAATAGCCGCATTGTTGGTACGATTTTTAGACTTGGTTTATATATGATTTATAGTAAGTTGGATTTGAAGTCGTATTGTCGAAGGGAGTAATTCCTGCACCTATTGATGAGTCGCCAGTAAGCACGAAATGGATGTGCAGATGAGATTATACTTTTCGTTCATACTCAATGTGGTTTAACCACCTGGTTCTATTTCCATTACCGAAGGCTTAATTGTGATGCATCCTAGATGTATCCGTTGATACGTTTGGTATACTTAAAGGAAACTCCAGCCAAGTCTGTATTCCAGATATACGTCAGAAGATTTACAGACGGCCTAACTAATTAATTAAATCGAATTTGGGAACTATCGATAGCAACCCGATTTTGATAATTTTACAATTTCTCAAGCGGGACCGAATTATGAGTAACTACTTATTATACAGATATGTGGTCAAAACCGCTAGGAATTTTATCATATTAGTAATGCCAATTTACGAGTATTGGAACAAGATGTAAATTTAGAATTGTAAAACATTCCTTGCTGGCCAATCATGATTTTTATTTTTTTATATTATAGTACTAGCATTAGCAGTAGTAGAAGATGCACAAGTAAGGGTAATTAGTAATACGGGGGATGGGATTAGTGGAAGAATAAAATGTAGAAGCTATAGTAGTATTAATAGTACCAGCATTAGTGGAACAGTGTAAACGTTGAAGATGGATCCGTAGTGGTATTTAAGTACAATTAATAGAATTAGTAGCAATATTAGTTGCATCAACGGTAGAAGTTATCTCAGAATCAGTAGCAGTATTAATAACAGTATTACTAATGGTAGCTTTCGTGTTATTAATACCTTATTTAGAAGCCTTAATTTTAAAAATAGTAGTATTCGTAGTAGTAGTAGTATTGGTAGTAGTACTATTAGTTGTAACATTCGTATTTGTAGTTTCTTCTGCAATATTCATATTTTAGTAATATTAGTGGCTATAAAAGTGGTGGTAGAAATAACTGTAGCATGTTTTCTCTTATTTCAAGATTTAAAAGTGACAAATTTATAACCAAAGTATATTATAGGAGACAAAACGTTAAATATAACCCATCATGAAGAACTATGTTTGTTCATTTTATATATATATATATATATATATATATATATATATATATATATATATATATATATATATATATATATATATATATATACATTAATGTACGGACATGTTCATGTCCAAAACAAATGCAAACGTTTCATTTTGTCTGGCAAATGTAAGTAAACTCCAACAAGTCGAACATTCACTTCCGGACTTGCTCTGTATCCGATGTACTAAATTGTACAAAAACTGTGTAAATATTCGCACACAGTTTTCCTAGCGATTGATTTGCGTATGTTTCTCCTACTTCATCTAGTTAAGTATGGCAGTTATCCTTTACACTTTAGGGTCCAGTTGACAAATAAAACAAACTTTGATATGCATAAAGCCAAGTCAATGTTTGCTTACAATTCGTCCCAAGAGAGGAGACAAATTTTAATGAAATATTGTCAAATTGATGGCCTCCAGTGCAGTTCACTGCTTGACACGACTAAGCCTGTTACGAAAACAAATGAATGGTATAATGCCAATTTGCTACAAAGCACAATACAAAATAATATTCGGCGAAAATAAACGTACAGGGATTAAACTTATAGGTTCTTTATATATATATACGCAATAAAGCATTATGTTTTGCGCACCTATTAAAAATTTAGTTCAGATAGGACCAGAAGAATGAACGTAAGGTATAAGTTGAACCACAGGGATATGCTAAATTCTGAATGAACAAAAGAGTTAGGCTCACATATAAATTGATTTCGTGCTAGCTGGCAATTCATCTGTCATTATATTTTATTATATCTAATTAGATATATAGTTTTTTCATTATATCTCTCATTATATATTTGGTAAAGACACGAGGGCAGTTGGAGTTTACAATCTAATATCCGAATGTCCGTTAAAGCAGTAGTAGATTGAACATCATATAAAATATTGAGCAATACGACTTCAAAGCAAAACTCACAATAAATAATTTATCACAAACATGTAAAAGGAACCAACACTAATAACAACTATTCTGAACATCCGCCACTTCAGCATATGCGTATACTCTGGCTTTGATCGTCATCAGTTAAAAAATTTACGTTGTAATCATCAGATAAATCAAAGGCACATGATATTTTCATATTTTTGTTAGCATCATTCGTCAGAGCGGTAGATTCCGAAGCAGACGTGCCAAAGTTCGAGCCCTGTCCGCGGCAAATTCTAGTCAATTCATGATGAGATCCCAATAAGGACGAAACCGGTCTACTGGAGGAATTGCCTTTTCTACACTATACAATTTTTAGTTTATACTGACATATGTTAGTAATTAATGGGTCACTTGCTTATATCAATACAATATATATATATATATATATATATATATATATATATATATATATATATATATATATGTCGGCTGCACGATTTCTATGCAGTCACGAACATTAACTGTTTTGATTTTCCGCCATATATATATATATATATATATATATATATATATATATATATATATATATATATATATATGCTGAACATGTCTTTAATTTTGCTCAATTCTATCCCTCTATTATAAAATTCTGTTATTCCGCGCCTTTTTAATGCCAAAGCTATCAAGATCTCAATTTTTTTATAAGTATTTTTTCCAACGACAACTGTTTTCGATATCTGACCGTTACGTCTGCGTTTGAATTCACTGAAGTAAATCAAGCACATTATCGCTATTTCCAAACTGAAATATACATTTAAAATATTTGGTCTTATGAATTGGGAATAACGATGCGCGCAATCAAATTTTAATGCCTTTCTATTTGATTCTCATTAGTCAATTTGCTGTTTAAAACGGATATTGTTCTTTTTTTCTATTTTTATGTAACTTTTTCGCGTTTATCTGACGTTTTTATCATACGTCGCCACGGTCATTCTTATAACGCGTTCAATATTCAAAAAATGGTAATGCACAAAGCACAATAAACCAAAACAGAAGTGACTCTTACTATAATCAAGTTGGCGAACTTGATATAAACACCTGACCCAATAAGTACATACATTTGGCAGTATAAACAAGTAACTCGCCTCTTAGGCACCTATTTACTAATTATTGGGTTCAAGCGGATACCACAATTATTTAAATCAAGCTTGCGAGCTTGAAGTAAACACCAATCCCATTTTATTTAACCAGTCGTCGAACAACATAAGAAAACTACTGCCAGTCGCAACGCCCTGATGCGTTTCGACCTTCCATGATCACCATCAGAGTACGACGGCAAACTGAATAGCGAGGATCAAACCGCCTTTCATATATATGGAAAGCAAAATTGGATATGCGGCTCTCGCCTGTAGTAGTCTTGCATGTCTAATTTTGCTTTCCATATATATGCAAGAGTGATGAATCCAGTGAGGACCCTTCAATCAGTTTAAAAAGCCAGCTTTGCAATTAGAAATGTAAAGAAATCAAGATTTTACCGACCTATGAGTGCTATCAATTGTTCCGCAAACGTTAATTGTTATATTAGCTCGAACGATGAAAGAACCACACAAAACCCAGTTCCTTTTAAGGAATATATAAAAACGAATTTTATTGATCCTTTAGCAGTTATAAATGCCTACCCATACATCCAAATAATTCTCATTAGATATATATTACTATGTTCTTCTATGTTCAGATTCATTCATCTCAAGTTCACAAGGAGTATCGAGTAAAGCCTAATATAATGTCCACTGACCTATTTTATTTAGACGAGTCATTAAGTTATTTAATTCATATTAAGGTTACACCAATATATATATATATATATATGTTTATCGAACATCCCTCTATATGCAATTGTGTATTAGGTGTTGCGAACCTAGTAAAAATTAGTTCAGTTGTGACCAGAAGGAAAAACAAAAGACAGCATGAACGGAAAGTATAATCAGTAGGAGCCGGGATTACGCTATTTGTGTGAGGAGTGTGGGAAAATAGGACGTTATAACTTCCTACACGAATTTGTAAACCTGAAGTGGTGAAGCTAACTTCATATTAAGTCTTCGACAATGAGTTTTTAAAGCTAATTCATTAGAAATGATATATATACGAAGTCTGTAAAGGGTACCATCATTATGGATATTTTTTCAGTAACGTCTACCAATATTATGGTACCAAAATATCCATGGTAGCCCTACAATGGGTTTCAAGGTATGTTAAATTTCATCACAAAAGGTTCATGCATAAATGGACATTAAAGATTTAATTTCAGAGGAATTATAAGACATAGCTTGAAATTGAAAAACAAGTGAAATGAAATATTTATTATAAAGAAAGCTAATTAAAGAAATACATAAAATGGAAATTATAATTTTGCATATATTCGCTGTTCTATCAAACATTTAATCCTTTAACTTGAATATTTCATTCCTTGGATTCATCTAGTCTTCATTTCCTGCTAATGGCAAACACTTCATTGAATATTTAACCTAGTTAATTTTCAATTCCTGATACAGTCATTATATTGCTCCCTGATTTTATTTCAAATGACTCTCTAATTATATAACAGATAAATACTGCGTGTTGCGGAGAACTAACATATATGCAAGTATGCATTAATTATTGCAAACCTAGTAAAAAATTATTTCAGTTGTGACTAGAAGGATAAACCAAAGACATTCGTTTCATGCTTACTGGTGACTCATCAGTAGGAGCCGTTATTAAGCCCTTTAATGACTATATATTTGGATGAGATTGTACCGTCCTATTATCCTAGGAGATTGTACCATCCTATTATCCTATGAGATTGTACCGTCCTATTATCCAACATACTTCACCTAAATATATAGTGATTAAAGGGCGTAATACCGGCTCCTACTGATGAGTCGGCAGTAAGCACGAAACGAATGTGCATGAGATTATATTTTCCGTTCATGTTGACTCTCTTATTAACCTGGTAAAACTATTCCGGTTACTTATGGAGGTACGTTTACAGCCTGCCAAATCTAACCGATGGCCAAGATTCTCTAAGTTTCTAGTTAGGTTAGATTTATGGTTGTCATTTTATTTAGGCTGCAAACTAGTGTAACTTGATATGCATAACTATTAATGTAGAAGTATATAGGAATAAATATCTGAATACGGTTATGTGGAACTTTAGATGGGTGTGTGTAATTGTTAGAGGAGCATCAGAATTTTAAAAATATTAATTTGTATTAAAGTTTATAAGATGATGAGGTGCCCAAGGAGAGAGTTACTCGTGTGCTGTTTTACTGCGCTTACTGCGTTACCATTTGGGTGACTATATTGAACGAGCTCTGAAAATGACCATTGGAACGAATGATCGAAATTTCAGATAAACGCGAGGTGTCTTCATGAACATCCAAATAAGCTGCGCTAACGGGGTGTAGCTTTGTCATTCAAAGAAAAAAATTAAAAACACTGATAAAAATGGAAGTTCATCACGGGTCACTACGTGTGATTGATTATAGTTTTGCTAATTTAAATTTTATTAGACGCAATAGAATTGGTGTTTATCTCAACCACGCAGATATGAATTAAAGAACTAACAGTGAACCTCACATTTAAGCTCGACATGTCAAGTACCTAATCAACAAGATAATGCTTGGATAGTTTTTTCCAATAAAATTAATAGACTTTCGTTGCGCAATAGTACAAATTTATTATGCCAGCTGCGCAACACAAGAGAATTAATGCAAATTGCACGTTCAAAAATTAAATAGTCATTATTAGAACACGATGTCATATTACAGTTAAATACTGTCATATTGTCTAAGGAGTATATATGTATAGCAGCTCAGAGTTTTGGCTTTCACCAAAATAATTCTCGCAATCAATTTATTTGACTAAAACTTTTGATGCATAATTTCAAAATGTTCACGGCCAAAATATATTTTTCAGCTTTTATCATACCTATGTAATTTATTCAACATGTCAAACATTATATCTATATATATATATATATATATATATAAACAGGTATATAGATAGATAGATAGAACAATATATAGATAAATAAATATATATAAGTAGATAGATAGATAGATGGATGGGTGGATGGATAGATGAAGGGATGGATGGATGATTGGATATATGTATAGATAGATAGGTCGGTATTTAAATATGTAGATTGATAAATTAGTAAATCAATAGATAGGTAGATAGAAATATATAATAATGAATAAATATATTGATAAAAAGATAATTAGATATATAGACACATCGATAGATTAATAGATAGATACGTAGCTCCCTTTTAATTAGGTGGGCATAATGCTCAGAAGATAGTTTGTTATAATTGTTCTTTTCGGCCTATTTCGGCATAGATATACCTTAAAATTTAAATATGGATACATATATTCCTGGTCATGTAAATGGACATATTGCTATTGTAATTGCTCGATTACTGTTTAAACTGCCTGTAACTTACGTAAAATTAAAATTTTAAACATAAGGCATATTAGATTACTCCTCAATATTAGCACCTTTATCGTTTAAGTATTCAAAATAACAGATCTCTAATCTATTTTTTTCGCAACAGTTCTGTTACTATGATCCAGTTTTACCTAATCAAGTAACACATGCACACTTATTTAGCTTAGTATAATTTCCCGTGGTCTAACTTAAGCGACATGGGGTATTCTTGAAAATTTTCTAACAACATTTATCGAATGGTCTCACAAATAATCAATACTATTTATCTAATCTCGATAGTAACCAGGTATTGACGGAGTGCGCCAGTAAGCGTACTAGGTAATTTTTTTAATGACCACCTGTATATTAAAAAGATAGATGCTACTCGCCTATGCCTTGCACGCCATACAATTTGTCACTTATTGACATGTGACTTTAGTAAGATTTTGTCTTTAATTGGAGCCCATATTGCATCACTTTACACCTTAAGATCAAACTAACCGCGCACAATCTGTCATGATGTTACAGATAATACGCTACCGGGGCAACTGGTATTGAATCGAACATTTTATACAATAGAATAATAATTGATTGCGCGACTGATAAATACAATTATTCATATCTAGTTTGTGAGCTTGAGATAAACACCAATCCCATTATTGATATACGCCAGGTTCTGGGGCAAATATATTCAGGTTCGTGCTCTAGCCATGGGACAATGTTGGACATTGCTTGACGTGTTCCCGTTAAAGAAAAAAATTGGTATACTAGATTAATTGATTTTGCTACTTAATACTGCGCTAAGTTTACTTTTTGAAATATGGCATATTTATTTGGTGAAATTCAACAACTTGAAAACTTGATTTAAATTAATTTTATCACTACCCGAGAAATTATTGATTTTTTAAAAAATGTATAGAATCTTCAATTCATTAACACTTCCTCAAGTAGCGTAATGTCTGTTCGTCAATTTCAGATACGAACTGGCTAATTTAATAATTAGGCCGATGAAAAATATCCGTAGGCTTCACCTGAAGGAAATTTTGAACAGAAGCGTATGCCGTTAGTTAACTGAAAATTGGTCGTATTGTGGAACGGTGCACATTTATTAGAGACGCACACTACTCCAAAGCAAATTTTCACCGGTTCGAGCTCTGTCCGCAAATTGCTTAGTTTCTACTGGCAAGTATACAAAATGATATTTTTGTTTATTGCAAGCTCGCAAACTTGGATTAAGTTATTTTTATCACCGCCCGCGAAATCTGTGACTGTTAATTAATTTAACTTATGCACGTGTGGTAATATGGGAAAAATTATTTTTTTATGTGACTGCAGACGATACGTACCGTCACGTACTGCGTATGCGAGAATATTTTTAATGAGGACAGCATTTCTAATCTTCCCTATTTCGTATATGCATTGTAGTTTGATCCTCGCTTGTCAGTTTTCCGTCGAGCTCCGACTAGGATCCAAGAAGTTTGAAGGTAGTTCTCCTATTTTATGAAATTGTCAATACAAAATGAGATTGGCGTTTATCCTAATCTCCCAAATTCGATTTAAATGCGAATTGAATTTGTGTAAAAAATTATTGTGACTTTGCCTTCTGGTGGAGTTCAAACAGAAACGCATTTTAGACCAGCGGCTCCCTTTACTAGTAATCCCACTGCACAATTATTACGCGTTCACAAAAATTACCTTTCTACACTATTTCTGTTTTGCTGTGGGTAAAAAAATTGAAAAATTATTGCATGTGCTTGTGTTGAGAACAATTCATTAAATGAAGTTACCTTACTTGTAATAAAAATCTATCTTATTTTTTCTTACAAATCGCAACACATCAAAATTACTATCCGTCTCATTTGTTTAATTAAACGAACAACTAACGTTTACTATAATCAAGGTTGCGAACTTGATATATTGATGATTTTTAGACCATTATCATCATTATCGGAATACGACGGTGAATTGACTAACAATGATTAAACCGATTTAAACAATAATTGATTGCGCAATCAATTATTGTTTAAATTGTATTGCCTATATATGTATATGTGGCGAAAGCTGCAAACAGTTAATGTTCGTGACTGCATAGAAATTGTGCAGCCGACATTTCCAGTCAAGTTCAATGTATGCAAGACTGCTAGAGGTGAGAGCCGCATATCTAAATTTGATTTCCATATATATTCAATGCGGTTTGATCCTCGATAGTCAGTTTGCCGTCGTACTCTGATGATGATCATGGAAGGTCGAAACGCGTCAGTGCGTTGCAGCTGGCGGTAGTTTTGTTATGTTGTTCGATGACTGGTTAAATACAATGGGATTGGTGTTTACTTCAAGCACGCAAACTTGATTTAAAGAATGATTAAACCGTACTGACTCACGGTAGTTTCGCTTTGTTGTTCGACTGGTTAGATGCAATTTCATTGGTGCTTATATAAAAAAAGAACAAAACCAAATGACGCAATTATCATATTAAAAATTATCTCAACAATTAATTATAGACAGTAAAGAAAAAAACAGAAAAATGAGCGAATTTCCGTCAATGGTTTCCAAATAGACATCCTATATTATTATCGTGGCCCTACAGAAGACCACTAAAATTGAAATTTCGCTTCGTTTGTGCAAAATCATTCGATATATTCCAACTTTGAACTAACTTCTGATAATGCCCTGTTTAGGAACGAAGCTAATTATAAAAGAAAATAAGTTATGACCGTATTGATATATATATATATATATATATATATATATATATATATATATATATAGGTAGCGTGGTTTATATGCTATATGGACAGATTTCTGGTAGCTAATTGGAACTTGAGGCCTAAAATCATACTATATAGGCTCTACCTAAACGAAAGGCTAAACAAGAAGCATGCGTTAGCGTGGCTCAGTGGTTAGAGCACCAGATTCCGAAGCAGATGGACCCAAGTTCGAGCCCTGCCCGCGGCAATTCTGGATAGTACGTTATGAGTTACATATGAGGACGAAACCGGCATTCTGGATGAATTGTATTTTAAAGTGTAAATTTTTAAAAGCTAAGTTTATACTGAAAAATGGTTATACATAATGGGACAGGTTTTTAAATCAAGATTGCAACTTTGATTTAATTAATTGCTAAACTGTAATACAGCGCGACAGTTTATTCAATTCATTTTTTCTCTCGATTATTTTCAGCACACATATCTGCACATTCTGATTTATATAAATAAACACTGACTTTATTAGAAAAATTACCCTTATTTTCCATCTAGACATTATCACACTCATTCTGTCCAGATTCGCTATGCCATATGTCCATTTTACGCCCAGTTAATTTCTTTTTCTGTGACAGTGTAGAAAATCTGTTTTTGCACACAATACACTCAATTTTAATACTGTATTAGTAATAGTTACTATTTCAAGTGCCCAGTTAGAGACAGCGGTTTAATACAACATACGAAACAGCATTTATGATTATGCTTCTAGGAGGGGGGGTTAGGGTAAAAGTTCACCGTTTAATGGTGTTATGTAATACGACAGAAAAACTGATCTTTGTACAAGAAACAAATACAGCATTCTTGATCTACACGAATTTTACTTTTCGTCCAGCAATTACAAAATAGTGCCCTGAGATGACCTTTCCGTGATGACCTTTCAACTTCATAGTTGCAGAAAATACGTAATCTGGTCCTCGATGCTTTTCACACCTTTGAAATGAAGTAACTTTTAAGCAATAAGGGTCAGTAGATGAAAGAAAGCTCAGCTTCGTATTCTCGACTGATTAAGGTTACGCATGTGAACTCTATTGTATATAAGCCTCGACAACAAATAATTTCTCGAGTCCCACCTAGCTTTTAATAACTACACAAACACGCAAAAATTATTGACACGACCTTGCTATAATTATTTGAGGAAATGTCCTTTTCCCACTCCAACTGATAGTTTTGATAAGTAGTCACAATTATTTTAAGACTACACATACATTACATGGCTGGCAGCCGACATTTCCAGTTAAGTTCAATGTACGCAAGACCACTAGAGGTTAGAGCCGCATATCCAACTTTTCTTTACTTCTAAATTCATTTCTGTTTGATCATCGCTAGTCAGTTTGCCGACGTACTCTGATCGAAGGTCGAAACGCCTCAGTGCGTTCCGACTGGCTTTAGCTTTGCTTTATTGTGCGATGAGTGTATGTTTATATCAAGCTTGCAGATACAATTTGAATAATTTTTATTACCACCCCCGCAATCTATGATTTTTTTTAACGTTTTGATTTATATTTTTTTATTAGAAAGGCAGGTCAATCTACTTTCTTAAAAGTTGTAATGCAAGGATTCCAAAATATTTTATTTTTCTAATTTTGTGCAGTCTGGAGTGTAATACCGGCTCCTAAGGATTAAACCTCAGTAAGTACGAAATGCAAGTGTACGTAAGAATAGAAATTCTCCTCGTTCTTACGTCGGAACAAATTTGTACTGACTTATTACTAGGTGTACAATACCATATACCCAATAGCATAGCAAACAAAAGTATAATTTTATATATTTCACTGTTTGATGCCACTATTAAAACTTAAATATATAAATATCCAATGCAGGCTTAAGAATCGCGAATAATAAGCGTACTCTGTATCAATACGCTACAAATAGAATAAATATAAATTATTTATTAAAATGAGGTTGAAAGCTTGAAAAAAACACCAATACCATTATATTTGCATTTTCAAGTATAAACTAAGCATTGTTTAAAGTAACAAAGGATTTACTGGAGTAACATGTGTTCAGAAATAGTTGTAATTCTCAATTTCGGTGAACTATAGCTTACATTCATATCCATCATGTTAGTACCATGTAACTTTTTGGTACCATAATTTTGGTATCGATTACTGGCAAAATAGCCATCGTGTTAGTATCCTTTACAGACTCGGAATATATATTATATAGAGGGAGTTAGCGTTGAAGTCGCATTGTCGAGACTTTATATGATGTTAGCTTCACTATTGCAGGTTTACACATTCGTCTAGGAGATTGTACCGTCCTATTATTCCACATTCTTTGACCAAAATATATAGTGGTTAAAGGGCGTAATACCGGCTCCTACTGATGAGTCGCCAGTAAGCACGAAACGAATGTGCATGTGATTATACTTTCCGTTCATGCTGCCTTTGGTTTATCCTTCTGGTCACAACTGAACTAATTTGTTACTTGGTTCGCAACACCTAATATATACTTGCATATATATGAGTTCTTCGCAACAAACAGTATTTAACAAGGGCAATTCATACAGTAGATCGGTTTCATCCTCTACAGGGCTCGAATCAGCCATATTTGCTTTTGAATATGGGACTCTCTCTACTGTAGCACCATTCCGCATATTTACACTATTTTCACTTTTATACTAACATACTCTTTTGGTAAGCCTTTCCACGAGGTGGAACTTGTGTGGCATCTTTTTAGACTTAAATTTCCAACTAGCCAACTTTAATCTTTCATTATAGAAAAAACATCAGGTTATCTGATAAAGTGGTATTGAATTAAACTAATTAAACAAGCTTTGATTGCTTGGATGACAATAACCATTATCTAAATCAAGGTCGCAAGTTTGAGATAAAAACTAATCCTATTATATATATATATATTTGTCAGTATAAGTAAAGACAGAAATCTACCTGTTGCAGAATTGTACGAGAAATGTGATATTTCTATGCATACTGAAATTTTAAATGCATAAAGTGTGCTTTCTATAATACAAATTTCGTTCTAAATCGACCATTAGGTCATAATTATTCGGTAAGTACAAAAAATGTAATTCCGTCCACGAACAGATTTCATGTCTAGTGGTTAATTATTACAAGGCGTCAGCAATACACCCTTAAATCGACAGATTAGCTAGCAAAGCAAATTCCCATGTTAAACGAACATTGGTTACGCGGGAGGTGATAACAATTATTATAATCAAGGTTGCGATCCAGAATTCGAGCCCAATCCGTGGCAAATTCTGGCCAGTACATGATGAGTTCCAAATAAGGACGAAACCGGTCTACTGGATAAATTGCCTTTTCTACACTATACAATTCTTAGTTTATACTGGCATATGTAAATAATTAATGGATCTGGTGCTTATATCAAGATCGCAAACTTGATTATAATTAATTCCCATGTTGCTTGACCAAATGGTTTTATCCGCTAAGAATTCCCGATTTTGTGGTCTTTTCCAGTCCAAGCATAACACTTTTTATTAATAAAAATAAATTTCCAGTTATGCGCTATCGAAACATCAATTGATAAATGCTTAAATAATCGTACTATCATTGATTGAAAGTTAATGTTATGAACTAGGAATTCCCGGCCATTAATTTAATTAAAAGGCATTTGAGGTCATTATTAAAAAAATCTTGCATATTTCTGGTTTAACGTGTTTAACTGACAAGGGTATTTTATGCGAACTTATAAATGTAAATCTGCTACTCATTGAGAATGCACGATGTCCTCTGTTCATTTAACATTTTATATTTGTAGGCTTCAACGACCTCACCATAGCCTTTCTTGCCTACAAGAGTAAATGTTGCCTAATTGGTTTTTTGGAGCTGTGAGTTCCAGGAGATGCCTCAAATATGTGTACTCTTACATTGTCGCTATTCCCCATCGCATTTAAATTCATTAAATAAATTCACCGTTTAATTAACTTATCCTTGTTAGACTCAAAAAGGTGTTCGCATCCACTGTTGTCACTTTGATTCCGATTAGTTCGACTTCCGGATTCGGTAGCCTGTTCCAACCGAAAGCGCACCATAAAAACAATTTGACAGTCAATATTTCAATTGTAAAATTTAATTTAAACATGTCAAATTGATTTCGGGATGTGCTTTCCGTTGAAACAGGCTTCCGAAACCGGAAGTCCAAATATTCGGTGTCAAATTGATAACAGTGGATGAAATCACCCTGTTAAGCAGAACAAGGATAAGGTAATTAATCGATTCCCCGCTGTGTAGTATGTTTCTTTCAAAATTCATCGTTTACCAGACTGAAACACTTTTAGCTACTTTGACAATAAACGCAGAATTGATAAAGTCCTGTGAAAAGTCAATTCCCAAATGTTAACGAAAAATAATAACAAATTTTGCAGAAATAGTGAACCACTATAAAGAGGACAATAAGAAACGGCTAATCCTGCAAAAATTCGAAGTTCAAAAATTTTGCTTTAAATATTTATTAGATATTCGACTATGGTTCAGTATTCAACGTTAATACTAGGTCTATAGGACTCGATTCTCTGTGGAAGTAATTTTCGCATTGCCTGCTGCTCCAAAGAAATCATGATAGTTTGAGTATGGTAACAAAACTAAGAAAACCAGACAACTTTATACATAATATAAACACCTGACTCATTAAGTACATACATTTGTCAGTATAAATTATGAATTATATAGAATAGAAAAGGCAATCCATCGAGGTAACCGGTTGCGTCCTAATTTGAGAACTCATCATGTACTGGCCAGAATTGGCCGCGGACAGGGCTCGAACCTGGGCACGTTTACTTCGGAATCTAGTGCTTTAACTACCTACCCAACCTGCCGCACTCAGTGATTAGAGCGTCGATGTGCCCAGGTTCGTGGCAAATTCTGGCCAGTTCGTAATGTGTTACCAGTAGGGACGAAACCGGTCTACTGGATGAATTTGCCTTTTCAACACTATTCATTTCTTAATTTATACTAACAAATGTTTGTACTTAATGGGTCAGGTGTTTAAAACAAGTTAGCAAAATTGATTATAGAAATTGTTATCCCCACCCGCGCAACCAATGTTCGTTTATCTTTGGATGAGGCAGTTGTAGTATTGAAGCTTATCACACCCCACGCTCTTCACACATGTGCAAGTAATTTCCTAGTTTTTAACTTTACGCTAAACTGCAGGTAAATTCTGTCAAAACTCACACGTTTATTGTAACTGATAACAAATAATTGCGTTCCATTCAAGTAATCCTGTGTAAACAGCCGCCAATTACCAATTATTTATATGCAGAAACGTGAAAAGATTCTGGCTGTGAAAATGTCTGACGATTTTGACTAAGAAGAAAAAAATATTGTTCAACAAATTCATGATAGGCAATTTAGTTCATCCTCGTGTTGCCAATAGTAATAACGAGTGTAATTTATAAAAAATATATTCACAAAAATTCAATTTCTCAGTGGTTAGAGCAACAGACTCCTAAGTAGACATTCCCAGGTTCGAACCCCGTCCGAGGAAAATTCTAGAAAGTATGTGAGGACTTCCTTACTCTGACGGAGGAATGAACATAATTGGCCAGGGTTTTATATCAAAATCGCAACTTTGATTTAAATAAACGTAAACCTATTTGTCTGAACTTGATTGCGTAATTTGCTTTTTAAATATGATGATTTTCCTTTGTTTTACTCTCAGTGTTATGCTTTAAAGCACCCAGTTGAAGATACACGGATATAAGTACCGAATTTTTTGATCTGCGTTTGACAAATTGATTTACCTGCCAGCATTGCTTAAAATAAAAATTCGGTTACTATTCTCAATGGGAAATTAGTCTGTATTCAAGCTTTTAAATGATCGCCTATTGTACTCAATCTGCTTGTAATTGATGCTTCATTGATTCGAGGCTCCCTGATGATCTCTACCAGTACAAGCCTGTCATCCATTAAGAATAATGCACTAATATATTCTGTCTTACAATTAAATTGGGCACAGTTTCTTTGAAGAATGACTGTGTTGATTCAATTAAATTGATCCGTATCAATTAAATTAAAATGTAACTATATGCAAATAATTTGAGTTTACATGGTTAAAAGTCGACAAGTTATAATTTGCGATTTGAAGACTAATGCCAATTAGTAGTCTCAGTGTCTTCTAAATATTCTCTCGGTCACAAGCTTAGTTTCGGGATAATACTGTGCAAACATTAGAACTTAGCGTCTCAGCTACACCCCTTCCCTACCCATCCACCAACAAAATCTTACACCTCACTGAATGTCAGCTAGATGTTTTGTGTTTTAAACCTCTATAAATATGACAAGCTAACGCTATCATTAACTAATTCCAATGCTAATATTAATACCGGAGCCGAGTTTCTAATGCAATTTGTCTCTGGCAGAATGCACAGGCTAGAGAAAACAAATTTTATAAAGCGTAAAACTAAAGTCGGGATTTCGTTCTCCACTACAACTAGCGTAGCATAAAGAAAAAGTCAACGATTTACTTGTTCTCAAACTTTATGTGTAGTGCGCTAAGAAGGATAAATTTCTGTCAGAAAAAAATGCGTAGTTGATAATGCAGCTCTGCTTACTTTTCAAATATAAATTAGAAGAAGCGGGGTTAAAAAATTAAAAGCACCATCTGCGTTGTCTCTGTCACTTTCCCAGGTCCGGAATCCTGCCAACAATTAAAGAATAGAAAAATTGTGGACAGTTCACTGCGACTCTGCGAAACAATCTGGATTTACGAGGATACACGACATACAAGTCTGCATGAGATGCCTTAGAGAGAACGCTTGTGTTTCTTTGTCGGCTGCCAGTTTTTGATGCGTGAGATTTATTTAACTGGAGTCGGATTCTAATAGAGAAACCGACAGAAAAGTATGCAAATGACAATGGCACATCCATTGCTTAACATTAGTTCTCTAACGAAAATGATAGCTTTCATATAAGTGACATTTATTCTGCATTTAACAAACCTGTCTAAGCCATATGTTTAGTTAAGTATATTTTTTTTTCTAAAATTTCTACAATTTTCACTTTTTGAGCAATAAAATATATTATGGTATAAAATGTCGCATTAGAAAAAAACAATTTAATTTATATATAGCATATATATATATATATATATATATATATATATATATATATATATATATATATATATATATATATATAACTGATATTTTATGTGTATAAGTCGATAAAAAGACCAGGTTTTCAAGAGACTTTTTGAGTTATAATATTTTTTGTTAATTTAATAACAGTATCATTTGTTTATACTAAATTTAAGTTCCTTGGCGGGATTTTAATATATGTATATATATACGTATTCAGTATAAACTAAACATTGCATTAGGCAGTGTAGGCATTTCGTCAAGTATAGTGATTTTGTCCTTATTTGGAACTCGACAAGTACCTTTCAGAATTCGCCGTGACAGGGTCTCGAACTGACGAACATTTGTATCCGAGATTTTCAATCATACGCTGTGTCGTCCCTGTTGCGGGGCAAATCCTTCCATGTACTTGACGAAATCAGTCGATTTGTTGAATGTACTTATATATATATACATATATATATATATATATATATATATATATATATATATATATATTATGTATTATTTCTTAATAGAAGAAACACACATTAATAACGAATTGGATAATGGCATTTATTCGAGACTACTAAATTTCACTTTACATTATTCATCCTGTGTTCCATTTGATTATGTGGGTGGCAAATAGTCTAAAATAATAAAATGAAACCCAAGATGCGAATAAATGAATGTTTGGAACGTGAAGTTTATTTGTCTCTTTATAAATAGCCATTAGCCAATTTCTTATTAATGTTTCTTTCATCCTAAATAGAATTATATTGTTTAATATGCGAAGGATATATGTATATATATATATATATATATATATATATATATATATATATATATATATATATATATATATATATTAATATATAAACGTGGTGAAGTTATGTGATCTATTGCCACATGATTTCTGCTAATTTTAATAGAGTGTGGCTTTAATATTCAAAACCCTTGGGGATTACCTTATCTTTGTCGTACCCAAAAAGGTGTTTGCATACACTGTCTTAAATTTGGCTCCGGATATTTCGACTTCCGGTTTTGGAAGCTCTGTCAAACAGAAAGCACACCGAACAAAATATTTGACAATTAAGCATCGGGGATTATGCCTAAATTTTATACTGCTGTTATTTACCAATTACAGTTTGTGCCGTTGAGCCATATTGCACGTATTTACTTACAAGTTTCCAGTTCTGAAGTAAGCACGAATGCATATATATGCATATATATATATATATATATATATATAGCCAATACTGCAGCATTGTTATGATTGGGTCTGAATAGCACCTGTGCAGTTGACAAGCAATGAAATGTCAGCTGCCAATGCACTAGAGTGCGATGTCTGTGAGTCGACAAGATAATAGAGAGCTGCGTATCTGATCTGTAAGAAATTGTGCTTCAAAACTTCGTGTTGGGCTCATCGTTAGTCAAATTGTTGCCCTACTCTGCCCATTACCACCATAACCAAGTTACATTATTTAGTATATAACTGCCAATTGTGTGTAGTGTAGTGTGTGGCAGGGTGGCTCAGTGGTTAGAGCACCAGAATCCGAAGCAGACGTGCCCAGGTTCGAGCCCTGTCCGTGGCAAATTCTGGCCAGTACGTGATGTGTTCCCAATAAGGTCAAAACCGGTCTACTGGAGGAATTGTCTTTTCTACACTATACAATTCTTAGTTTATACCGACATATGTTAGTAATTAATAGGTCATGTGTTTATATCAAGATCGCAAACTTGATTATAATAACTTTCGTTGATTGCTTAGATTACATTTTAATCAAGATTGAGATCTTGATATAACCACATTGATCCATTATGTACATACAATTGTCAGTATAAACTATGCATTGTATAGTGTGGAAAGGCTATTTATCCAGTAGACCAGTTTCGTCCTTATTGGGAACCCATTGCTTAGATTAATATGCTTTTCGTGAGAATCTTTAAAATTGATATTGGAAAATCGCCAATTAAACGCCGAAGGCTCGAAATCGATCATCTCGCCAAATTCTTATTTATGCATGAGAAATATGCAGACGTATTAATTATTCAATCTTGTTATATTTGAAATTGGTAAAATAATCCGAACGAATCCGACGTATACTAGTTTTAAATGAATGATACTATTCATCACATCAATACATTCATCCATATTTAAATTTTAAAACTATCAATGCACTAACATTTATTTGAAAAATGTTTAACATATAATAAAACGAACATTGGTAATGCGGACGGTGAAAATAATTATATAAATCAAGGTTGCGATTTTTGTAAGAAGCACAAATTCCAGTATATTCACACATTTATTGGTATAAACTAAGCATTGTGTAATATAGAAACAGTAATTACTTAATTATGTATTGTAATTTTACGATCAGATGTTTAGAGATATTTGCGTAATTGAAATAAACTTCAATGCCGTGTTTATTAAGACGCCAATTTTGTGTTCAGAATTGGTTGTAGTTCCTAAATACCTTTTGTTGGCATCCTGTACGGGGCCGGTATCTTGGAGACTATTCTGTAGGTGCCATTTGCAGACTCGGGACACAATTTATTTAATTAATTGGTTTTTATGTAGTATTGTCAAATACTTTAGCCCCAGTACAGTGTAAATGTATCTTCGAATCAAATACTGTACCTTCCACCTCTTTGAATCGATATACTGGCTTCTGTTCATGAGACGGCAGTAAACACTAAACGTTTGTGTACATGAGATAAACTCATTTTTCATGCTGACTTTGGCATATTCTTTGGTCCTATCTGAGCTAGTACATTACTGGGCTCGTAATGCCTAATACACAATAGAAATATATCTTCTGCAATTCTTTTAACAGTGCATGGCATTTGAGGCGTAGGCCGATAGGGATCTGTTTTGAGATACGTATTTAGATTGGAAAAATTGAATGTTTTATTATTTAATATACATGCCTGTGTTTCGTAACTGAATAAAAATTGTTTTTCATTGTAAAGTTAATAATTAAAAGATGTTATGACAACCAAAAAGTATAAAACCAAAATTATTTTGTTAGAAATGTTGTTTTCCAGCAATACTATTGCTGATGTTAATGCTACTACTGTATGTTAACAGTGATAATGCATGAAGAAACAGTTTCATGTCCATAATATTGCCCACTCGTTCTTACCGACATGAGCAAACATGACGTGATTGTAAGTTCACCTTCACAATAAAACTGTACACTGAGGGCAACTGGATAATTACAGTGTAGGCTAATTTCTCTTTTTACAGTGTGTCAAATCTTTTCTTGCACAAATATCCCTCTGTGAGTCTCCTTGCCCTTCTCCATCCATCGACACTACCTGTTGTCCACCAGTCAGGCTAATGCCAAATATTGCACTACTTTTTACTTCAATTTATCCATCTGTTTCCCTCTTATTCTCTCTGTTTTGCGCGTTAGTCTCGTATACAAACACACACACACACACGGCTTATTCTTTCTCAAACACTCATCGATAAAACTCCATGGTCTACTTTATTTAATTCTAATTTCTTTCTTTCATGCATTTCATATCGTTCAGTGTACATCCTCATTTTCTTTAATTCTTACTTATCCTCCCTCTCGCCCCCTTTCCCTGTCTCTCAATGTCTCTCTCTCTCTCTTAATTTCTTTTCCGAAATAATACTCGCTCACTGATAGATATTGTTTAATATTTCCCATTTTGATAATGCCTTACTCAAACTATTTATAACTGACACATAAACAGACAAACGTGTGCACACACACAAACCCAACAAATCACATAACTATGATATGTTATTTTGCTTTAGAAGCAAAATTCTTTAACTAAACCGCAGTATATACCAAATTCTACAAAACTTAGTCAATAGCAAACTCACCCACAGCGTAAATACTCTTTCAAAGGAATGAAACAACACAATAACATATATTTGTTTTATTCAACATAAAAAATGCATACAAATATATTTTTCCTATGCATACCGATAGGTGAAATTTGTAAACTTTCATTTCTAATTATTTATATTGTTTACAATATTGGTAGTCGTGATTTGTGCTTCACAAGAGAAGAAGTATTTAGGACGATTTCAAGATATGTAGTTCACAGCATTGATTCACATGGAATTTATATCCATTCCACAAATAAATATCTGCCTATTAAACCACTCAGAATTTGTTTTCTTAACTGACGGTAGTCGTAAAATATTTTGATATCGAGTTGGTGCTTATTACTAGTTCACAAAATTGTTTGCAATTGCAAGTTGTAGTTTGCTATTGCACGAAAAATTGTCCCGCAATAGTCTGTGGCAGCATAAAATACATGATGAAAGCGTTGCGTAATATTAAAAAAATCTTCACTAATAAATTATATGATAAAATTTAAAATAAATGCCTTAATTTAATTTTATATTTTTAGGCTCGATTTTACTGCTCATTCATACGGTTGAGTTTAACTTTAGCCAGTTAGTTCCACTGGCCAATTCTTAAAGTAATCAATCACGTTTACGAGCTTAAAGTAAACACTAATCCCATTCCATTTAACCGTTCGTCGAACAACATAGCAAAACTACCGCCAGTCGCACGCCATGACGCGTGTCGACCTTCCATGATCATCATCAGAGTACGACGGAAAACTGACTAGTGAGGATCAACCCCAGTGCACGACGATTGGTTAAATACAATAGGATTGGTATTTATTACAAGCTTTCAAACTTGATTTAAAGAATTGTGAAAGTAAAAATAATCCAAAAAAATAATTATTTTTCATTAAATAACGTTTGCCTGCTTTAAATAAACACAAATTAAAATGTATCTAGCCAATCGTACAGCATTTGAAAACTACACTCGGAGGGATTAAGCTTAACAGCATTACATGTATAATTGCGACGGAAGATGCAAAAATATTATTTATGCAATTGTATAAAAATTTTTGCAGCCCATAGTTTTTCGATTTCCTGCGACTGGTTAGAGAATAATTGATTTCTGTTTATTCAATCTGGTAAACCTAACACTTTCCGTTCATGCTGTCTTTGGTTTATCCTTCTAGTCACCGCTGGTCTAATTTGTTACTAATTTGTTCGCAACACCTAATACATACTTGGTAAACCTAATTTTTTGACCGGTAAAATGCAATGCGATTGGTGCTTATTTCAAGTTTGCAAACTTGATATCAAGTATTGTAATCACTACTCGCGCAGCCAATGATTGTTTAATTGTTTAACTTATTTACATGTGGAGATAGCTGCAGACAGTTAATTTAAATGACTGCATAGAAATTGTGCAGCCGACATTTCCTGTCAAGTACAATGCATGCGAGAGACATATCTAATTTCGCTTCTCTTGTATATGAATTGTGATTGGATCCTTGCTAATTAGATGCCGTGGTTCTTTGATGTTGATCATGGAAGATCGAAATGCGTCAGTGTAGCTCTGGAAATGTGCGGAACATGCAGAAAGTTAGTGTTCGTGACTGCATAGAAATTGTGGCGCCGATATTTCCGGTCAAGTGTAATGTAAGCCAGATTACTAGAAGTGAGAGCCGCATATCTTATTTTTCATAATTTATATCGGAATTGCGGTTTCATCCCGGCCAGTCAGTTTGCCATCTTGCTGTGATGATGATAATGGAAGATTGAAACAGGTCAGCACGTGGGACTGTCAGTAGTTTAGCTGTTGTTAGACTGGTTAAATACAATGAGATATGTGTTTATTTCATTTTCAGTCAAGTAAATATATGCAATACAAGTTAACAATAATTGATTGCGCGGGTGGTGGTAATAATTCTTTAAATCAAGTATCAAACTTGAAGTAAACACCAATCCAGTCGTCGAACTGCATCAAAAAACTACCGCCAGTCGCAAGTCACTGACCAGTTCCGACCTTCCCTGATCAACATCAGAGTACGACGGCAAACTGATTATCGCAAACTTGATTTAAAGAAATGTTACCACCACCCGCGCAATCAATTATTGTTTAAATTGTATTGCCTATATATGTATATGTGGCGAAAGTTGCAAACAGTTAATGTTCGTGACTGCATAGAAATTGTGCAGCCGACATTTCCAGTCAAGTTCAATGTATGCAAGACTGCTAGAGGTGAGAGCCGCATATCTAAATTTGATTTCCATATATATTCAATGCGGTTTGATCCTCGATAGTCAGTTTGCCGTCGTACTCTGATGATGATCATGGAAGGTCGAAACGCGTCAGTGCGTTGCGGCTGGCGGTAGTTTTGTTATGTTGTTCGACGACTGGTTAAATACAATGGGATTGGTGTTTACTTCAAGCTCGCAAACTTGATTTAAAGATGTAAATATATGCCAAACCCACTAGTGCTCATTTTCAATTTGTTTTTATCTTCCTCGTGGATAATGTAAATCGTGTAATTCTGTCAGATGCAAATTAATTTTCGGTCACATTTTGTCTGAAATAAATATAATATTTGTTTTGAAAAGACCATTAATCTGAAAATTGGAAGAGGTTAAATGTGAAAAAGTGACCTTGAGCTAGAAATACATATTGCACGTAAATAATCAGACGTTTTCCAATTTCATTATCGCAGACTGACCAACAAGCATTTTTTAGGTGCAAAAAGTTTAGAAATCCTTCCTCCGCAATCAGGCGTACCTTATGGATGATGTTTGATTTCAATTTTCATCACAATAAATTTAGACGTCACAAAATTCGCTGGCATTCAGCTTTCAAGAAACTGACGGTTAATTTTCTCTGTTCCGCGACAGATTACCTTCATCCGTTTACTGTTTATCTCGTGACTGTACAGGTTACCGACGTAGTTCTAACCCTTCACGCAATCAATTGCTTCATTTCCATATCTCTTGCATGATTTCGGCAAACACCGCAATTAACTTGAAACCACGACGGCATGGAGTTTGTGCAGTCTGCAGTCTAGTCAGGCAAAATGTAATTAGACCAGCTAGCCTGAAAGCTATGTACATTGTGCGAGACAATTGAAAGCGCTCGGAAGTCGGTGAAAATCTTGAAAGCTTTACATTTCCAGGTGCACCGATTTTATTTGAACTTGATTGATGGGTCCTCACTTGTTCCATCATTCTGAAGCCGTTCATCAGTTGCGTGTCTGAAAATGACGTGGGAACCAGATTTCTATCATTCCTGTCTTCGATCGGCACATAAATTTGTCAGAGCACGTGTTCAGTAAAATTTTATTAAAAGACAAGAAATTAGTGATGTGTAGACGTTGTATATAGAATAAATTAATCTTCAATCTGCTAGTGCATTCGGCATACATGGTAAAGGTTTGGCTAGGATTATGATTCCTACGCTGTGCTGGAATGGAGCGTGGATGCTGCTAGGCTTTTCGCTGATTTGAGCGTCACAAAAGACCTGGGCACTACCGACGGATCGCATAATAAGGATGGAAACGGCAACTGCGATAAAGAAATTTTGCTGTCTTAAGCAAGATTTTTCGAACTCTGGTTGCGGTAACTTTGGTTGGTACTAACAAGTTACCAATAGGGACCAAATTGTATTTTTTGAAATTTGATTGCGGAGTGCCAGCTTCATATTCTTCAATGTCGCGTTTTGCGTACGCGGGTAGTAGCTTTGCACGGACAGTTTCACAAAGATCCGATTGATCACAATTTCCGATTTCGTATTGTCTTTGATCGTGTTGAGTTTTTATTCGTCCCGATGGAAAAAGAAGTGATAGAACCGCGTTTCCTTTGGAACGAATACAAACTCAGCCCGATCGAAGACAAAACGAAATTGGAAATTGTGACCAATTGGATCTTTGTGAAACTGTCCCTGCAAAACTATTACCCGCCTTTTCTACACTATACAATTCTTAGTTTATACTGACATATGTAAGTAATTAATGGGTCAGGTGTTTATATCAAGACCGCAACCTTGATTATAATAATTGTTATCACCACCCGCGCAACCAATGTTCGTTTTATTACCCGCGTACGCAAAACGCGGCATTGGGGAATATGGACCAAATTGATCTAGAGGATTAATTTTGCTTGCTATCTTATGCAATATTCAGTTTAAACTAAAACAATAAACAATTAAAGTAATTAGGCAGGAGTTGATTATGTATTTGTTATCCGAATAAATTGAAAATTGCAGAAAGTGGCAAACACAATTCATACGTTTATCCCTTTTCGTCCTGGATAGGCACTCGTCAAGTAGTTGTTGTAGATGCACCTATTGTGAGGTAAACCAGAGTTCATTTGATTTAGAGTTCTGAATCTTGCCTCCTCTACCACTGAGAATAAAAGTTGATTAAAAATTTTAACTACATATCGACTGTAGGTTTTCATTAATACCTTTCTTCAAGTGAATCCTATTCCAAAGGCGTATATAATATAGAAACGAATCAGGCCATTTCAATTTAATTCAATATCACTTCTCAAGATGGCGTTGCATCGATACTATCAGGGAAGATTGGGCAAGGCTAATGGAAACATTAGGTTAAAAGCGACAACAAAAAGGATATACAATTAGACAATAATTGATTGCGCGGGTGGTGGTAACAATTCTTTAAATCAAGTTTGCGAGCTTGAAGTAAACACCAATCCCATTGTATTCAACCAGTCGTCGAACAATATAACAAAACTACCGCCAACCGCAACACACTGACGCGTTTCGACCTTCAATGATCATCATCAGATTACGTCTGGAAACTGACTTGCGAGCATCAAACAGCATTACATATATATGGAGGGCAAAATTAGATTTGCACCTCTCACCTCTAGTAGTCTCGAACAAATAGGATATATCTGACGTAACATATGTTCAAAAAAGACAAAATCCAGCCAAAAATTGCTTGCATTTCGCATGCTCATGTTTCAGGCATATTATAAAGATATTCTTTTGAGCGGAATAAATTATCAATTTGAATCCAGAATCCCCTGAATCGTGATGAAAATCTCTGACAACTGCAAAAATACTTAATGAGTCAGGTGTTTATATCAAGTTCGCAACCTTGATTATTGTAAATCTCATCACCGCCCGCGCAAGCTATGTTTGTTTAGATATGCATTTCGCAGTTTCGATGGTTTAGGGAAAGATTTGCATGTCTTTGAGCCAAATACCCTCTCGATTCAAGTCCGGGCCGCGGATATTCCGGCAACTTATTCAAAAGTGCTCAATGAGGAGGCTACCAGTCTATTGGATAAATTGCATTTCATTTCTGATGTTTTATACTGACAACATTTATATAAATATTTATATATATTTTTATAGTTATTAAAATATGCTGAGAAGTTCCATAGGTGAAACTGTAGAGTTTTTACAAATTCAGGATTGTCTTTGGCAGATTGTTAAAATTGAATGTCATCTATCGTAATGTTACTTTAACCAGAAAACATTATATAATATGTACAGATATATATATATATATATATGAAACCAGTAACATAATTTACGTGGTAGACCTAATTTCTTTGGAAATGTGCAAATTCCTCTGCTGAGCTCCTCCTAGTCCTGTATTACATAACACGATATCAGGTTCACCCTTACATATGCTTGCATAATTAGTTTTGTGATGGGTGTAGCGCACCTAGCAAGAGATTAGTACAAATATGACCATAGACAGCATTAACGGAAGGTTAAGTCTCATAGGCACATCCTTTTCGTGTTAACTGGCTACTCATCAGTAGGAACCGGCATCACGCCCTACTACTACTATTACTACTACAGCAGGTTTACAAATTCGTATAGCTGATTGAACCGTCCTATGGTGCCACGATCCTCAACTAAATATGAAGTGCGCATAGGGCGTTATACCGTCTCCTACGGATAAGTCATCAGTTATCACAAACGGTTTATCACTTGAGATTATACATTTCGTTCTTCCTGACTTTGGTTCATCCTTGTGGTAATATTTGAACTAATCTGTTACTAGGTGTGTAATACCTAATGCTATATATATATATATATATATATATATATATATATATTATTTCTTCGCAATAAACGGTATCTAGCTTGCATTTAAAGTCAGATACATGTATAGTTTAATGTGTTAATTTGACCACGGAATTCGCCGGTAAGATGTCTATAGTTCAATTAATATTCTTGCGAAATAATGTGGGTAACTGTTAATATTTTTATGGTTTCAGGTATATTATGAAAATATACTTTTAAGCGGAAAAATTATCAATTCGCCGATGGACAATTAATCAAGGTAAGATAATTTTTTATCCGAAGTCCCATACATCGTGATGAAAATCTCTTATTTCACTTGTCACGCCAATAATCCAGTGTGCAAAATTTACATAATTAACAGCATTTTCAGAGTAATATTCTATGAGGGCGTTCTCTTAATTACAACGAAGCGTGGCATTAATAACACACTGTCATTACGCTTGTACATTAGTAGCGATATAGCAATATATATATATATATATATATATATATATATATATATATATATATATATATATATATATATATAAATAAACATGAATATATGTGTAATCGAGAATTACATTAAATAAACAAAGAAAACGAAATAAATGATGTAGCATTAAATCATGTTTTCATTCCAATTCCTATGATGAATTCGATTGCAATGTCTCTTAGGCAAATTAGGATTTCATTAGAACTGCTGAAAATCTGCAAGCATATCTGTTGTGGGAGAGGTGAAGACGTGTCCATTTTACATTCTTAGCTATATTTATTTTGGACTAGTAAACTCAATTTATTGTCAGCGAATTTTTAGGCAATCTGATAGTGCATGATGTGAAAAATTGATAGGACAGGTGCAGAGCTGAATTACTGTGCGTAGAATTGGCCAAAACATCTCATGCATGAGATGGTTATCATGAGGAAGCGACAGTATTCGTGTCAGTGAAATTTGACAGTCATCTCGTATTTCTGTTTTACACATGCTAATCTATGGGTAAGTCGACAATTATTTTGACTTCATTCGCTTAGCCCTAAGTACGTGGTCTAACGAAATACGCTTAATGAACTCGAGGCAATAACAAGTATACGAAATTTAATTTCTATTTACTCGAAAGCAAATTTTTCAGACTTGAAATAAAAAAAAGCTATTTTTTTTAATGTGCAACAAAATTGCGGTTTCGGAAAGTCATAACATTGGCTCCCATTTCCAAGTAGATTTTCGAACATTAAAATTGACTGAAAATAGCATACAATTGGATTGGTGTACTGCTCAAACTTAAAGAATATAGTTCAACAAATAATAAACTTAAGGTTGTGATCTTCATTTAAACACCTTTCCCATGATGTGGATTAGTATGTCAGTACAAAACAAGCACTGTATAATGTGGAAAAGGAAATTCATCCATTAGACCTGTGTCGACCTAATTGGGAACTCAACACTTACCATCCACAAACCTGGCAACAGATTTCGAAGCAGACGTTTCCAGGTTCTTGACAGTACGTGAGCAGTTCTCAATAGTTGACGAAACCAGTGTACTGGAGGAATTTGCTATTACTAGATATACCATGCCTAGTTTATACTGACAAATCTATGAACATCGTGGAAAAAGTGTTTATATTAATATCGTAGCTTTTATTCAAAAAATTGTTAAGTTCTATTTATTAAATCAACATCGTGAGTTTGAGATGAAAACCAATTTTATTGGTTATAGAAACAAATTCCAAATCTGATGTACCCAGGATCGAGACCCGATCGTGGCAAACTCTGGGCAGTCCGTGATGAGTTCCCAATAGGATAGAAACCGGTCTACTGGATGAATTGCCTATTCTAAATTATACAATGTTTAGTTTATACATACAAATAAACGTAAGTTGTTGAACCACGTTATTTAAGCTAAGTAACTGGAGTTAAAATTATGCCGACTAATCCAAAGTTTGACATGTGTAAAACAAAAATTCGAGGTGAATTCATGAACATCAGTTGCACTGGCGAAGATGAAACACTTTAAATCAAGGATACGATCTTGATAAAAACACCTGCTTCATTATGTACAAACATTTGTCAATATCAACAAGCGTGGCTTCTATTACATAATTATAGATTGGGTTGGATTTAGGATGTTTTCTATTTTGATGCCTTTTTCATTATTTATTTTATTCAAAATTAAATTGCAGGAAATATTTTACTTCGAAATTGCTATCATTCTACAGTGATTTCTTCGCACGGCAATTTTTCATTGGTTACGTAACTTTAAATCGCACTTCACGTGGGTACAACGTGTTCAATTTGTTGAATAAACTTTTTTGATTACGCATCACTTTTGTTCAAACTTCTCGTTGCTTAATTATTTGTTTGACTTATAATTTTAATTGTTTCTGGGACAAAACGCGTGTGCGTAAACCAAACAGTTTACCATACGTGTTGTTGTAATGCAACCACGAATGAATAATATGTTGAATCTAGAAAACATTCGCGAATCTAACAAAACAAAATTTTACCCTGCTTCACTTACTTTCAAAAAACACAAACAAATCCACACACACACACACACATAAGTACACAGTTTAGAAATATTTCGTCTTACGCTAACTGTTGCCGGTTACTAGTTCACATTTTATGTAAGTTCTACTCTGGCTGTTTGTTGCCAACTAAAGTGTCTGCACCCTGTATAACACGCGTGTTGCGTAATTAAGTCCTTATCACAGGCCAGCAATTGATCTACTTCACCCTAGTGCAGTATACAAGGACTTTAATTTTCGTTCAACCTAGACAAGGCATAGAAACAATTTTTTTAATCTCAATATCCTACTGCAACCATGCCGCATGGGATGGTATAAAGGGTTGCTATGTTCAAAGAATTTTCTTTCATAGACTTGCAGTACACGATTCAGCATGAAATTTATGACGTCAGGCCGATTAATTTGGATATACGTATGTATGCAATTATACATTAAATTTAACGTATAAAATTGCATTACTCAAGACTGTTTACATATTTTGGTTTTACATGCTTGTAAAGAATTATGCTGCCTCAAATGCAGTGACCAAATATTTGATGAAGTTGGGGCGTAATGTGGACTCCTGAGGATGAGTCGTTACTAAGCAATTAAAATTTTTTTGTTTATCTTAACTGGTTTATATTCTAGATTAGCCACAGTCTGTGGTGGTTAACTATATATATATATATATATATATATATATATATATATATATATATATGCAATTATGTATTAGGTGTTGCACACCTAGTAACAAATTAGTTCAAATATGACCAGAAGGATAAACCAAAGACAGCACATTCGTTTCGTGCTTACTGGCGACTCATCAGTAGGAGCCGGTATTACGCCCTTTAACCACTAAATATTTGGGTGATGAATGTGGGAAAATGAGACGGAAAAATCTCCTTGATGTAAGTGTTAATCTGCAGTAGTGAAAGTTACATCGTATAAAATCTCGACAATGCGACTTCAATGCTAACTCAATCTACATAATATGAACAGAGTCTGTAAATAATACCTTGATAATAATTAATGTTATCACCGCCCGCGCAACCAATGTTAGTTTAATTTTATAAATTTTCATTTCAATACCAATTTGCCATGTAGTGCGGTGTTTGTTCAGTAATGACAGATTGGGGATGGTTAGTTGGAACTTTGGGTCTAAATGGATGCCATATGAGCTACACCTAAAGCAATAATAGATTAACCAAGTTACATCAGTTAGTATATAACTGAAAATTGTGTGCAGTGTAGTGTGCGGCAGAATGGCTCAGTGGTTAGAGCACCAGATTCCGAAGCAGACGTGCCCAGGTTCGAATCCTGTCCGCGGCAAATTCTAGCCAGTACATGATGAGTTCCCAATAAGGACGAAACCGGTCTACTGGAGGAATTGCCTTTTCTACATTATGCAATTCTTAGTTTATACTGACAAAATGTAAGTACTTAATGGGTCAGGGGTTTATATCAAGACCGCAACCTTGATTATATTAATTGTTATAACCGCCCGCGCAACCAATATTCGTTTAATTATAGGTTCGAGACTCATTTGCGATTTTGGCCAATAACACCAGATGCAAATGAGGACGATAGCATTGTACAGTCGACAGGTATGCGTTACAACTGAGACGCTTTGCTGAAAAAGATTTCCAAATAACGTCCGCATGAATCTATTTAGTATTTTTGGCCATGTATCTTGTAGATGACATTTATACAGACCTAGTTGGCCTAATGAGATACTGGTTTACTGTTTATCACTTATTCTAGCCATACTGGCAGCTTTTCAAGTTAGTTACGAGTCCTGCAAACGAGCACTAGTTCGGGGTCAAAATGGCATAAATTTAAGAATGAGTCTAATAAAAAATTGCTGTTTCCATGCGGTTGACTTGCTAAATCAACTTTCTTTTCTTTCACGTGTGCAAACATTCACTTTTGAAAGAGCAATTACGCCTAACTAAGTTCATTCCAACAAAGAATGTGTAAATTGCTTTGACGCAGCTTATCATCAGTTGGAATGATGATAAAAACCTGAACTGGGTCCTGCAGCTATGTCAAGGTGTCGACTTTTGCTGTTTGCCCATGATTGTTGCAAAGAAGTTTTTCTAACACAATTTAATTACAGCAACTAACAGTTATTTTATGATGTGTTCAAAATAGATTAGAGGTATTTGGCTACAGCTTGATTAGGAAGCAAGTAAAAACCACCCGAATCCCTGAACTTAGTATGCTCACACATATTTTCGTTGTGAATCCTTATCTCTATATAATTCATCTCACCTATGCTAATTAGTCTATTAGAGATAACTACAGACATATTCACACATTCATATATATATATATATATATATATATATATATATATATATATATATATATATATATATATATATATGCCATGCGAGAGATTCTATTACACGCTTGATATTGCACCCTGTCCGAACATTTAAATTCAATATGAATTCTACAGTTTACATGTATTTCTTCGATTGTTATTTAGGAATATTGTGGTCTTTATTGACATAAACAGTATAAACTAACCAGCAGGGGAAGAGGCACTGCAGACGTGCCCAGGTTCGTATTCTGTCCGCGGCAAATTCTGGCCAGTACTTGATGAGTTCCCAATAAGGACGAAACCGGTCTACTGGATGAATTGCCTCTTCTACACTATACAATTCTATAGTTTATACTGACATATGTAAGTAATTAATGGGTCAGGTGTTTATATCAAGACCGCAACCTTGATTATAATAATTGTTATCACCACCCGCGCAACCAATGTTCGTTTGATTAAAGCACATGTTGGCTGGCTATTCTGGCTCTAATAAGCACGAATCTCAGCTAATTCTATGCTATAATGAGAGATCGGAGGTGGCATAGTAAAATATTAATACGAGCGATGCTTACGGGATTCACCTAAGGCAATCGCCAAACACAGCATATTTTTCCATAGAATAGAAGATTACATAAACTGCTCAGATTCTATGTCTTCCGAGCTGAGATTTATGATGTTCTGACACGTAATCGGTGGTTCTATCCAAATACGCAACCATTGTGACTACCATTGATAAGTGGCCAATAGGTACGGAAACTGGTCTAACAGATGAATTGCACTCCCCAACCTATACCATGCATAATTTATCAAAGTTTTATGCATCAAACACTGTAATACATGTATATATTCTTTAAATCAAGTCTACAAATTTGAACTAAACACCAATCCCGTTTTATTTAACCAGTCGTCGAACAACGTAGCAAAACTACCTATGATGTTCATTGAAGGTCGAAACGCGTCATTGCGTGCGACAAGCGAAAATTTGGCTGTTGTTCTACGACTGGTTAAATACAATGGGATTTGTGTTTAATTGTATTATCTATTTATTTATTTGTGACGATAGCTGTAAACAGTTAATGTTCGTGACTGCATAGAAATTGAGCAGGCGACATTTCCAGTCAAGTACAATGTATGCAAGACTACTAGATGTGAGAGCTGCATTTCTAATTTTGCTTCCAATATATGTGCAATGCGGATCGATCCTCGCTAGTCAGTTTGCCGTCGTACTCTGATGATGATCCTGGACGGTCGAAACGCGTCAATGCGTGCGACTGGTGGTAGTTTTGCTATGTTGTTCGACTGTTGGTTAAATACAATGGGATTGGTGCTTACTTCAAGCTCGCTAACTTGATTTAAAGAATTACTAGGCGGTAAGTCATTGCTTCGTGACAAACCAACAAACAAAAATTCACCTTAGTAAGATTTTTTTCTGAATCAGTCAGTCTACGGCCTAGTTATGCCGTTATTGTAATTAGTTTTACCTTAGAACTAATTAAATACAAACAGTACTAAAGTTATTGGCTTTCTGCTGGGGATTTCTACTCCAATTTTACCTGCTGACTGAATTCAACTGTAATGCAAACAGACAATAGATATATCACTTCAGAGTAGAAAAATCAATTGAAATAGAATTTTTTTCAAAATGAAGCAATACTTCCTATTTCACGAACCAAAGCTAACAAAGTTTTTTTCCTGTTACCCTTTGCTTGGTGTGTCTAAATATCTACCTTACCTTTCCATAGCCTATAATTATCGAATCGATTTTGAATGCATGAGCAATGCTTGTTCAGAATGTTTGCTTGTAGAAGAAAATCTATTCACAGTGTTGACCGTTAGCTGGTCTCATTCGAAACTTACTTACAGGACATTTTTTCTTCTTCCTTATTTGAAGATATTTAATTTTTTCTAAGATTCTCTGTTTTGTGAGACAAAAATTAAACGAATAACTTTCTTTTGTCTGTGGAATGCGATTTTTAAATATGAGGCGTATCTTAAACCCAACTTTTCTGCCACCCGACGGTACACTTTGAGCTTAGATAATGAGTATAACACGCAACGTGGGAATATTCGCATAATGTGAAAAAAATAAACATTCTCTGTCAGTCAACTAATAAATCAAACGATTATTTGTTGCGTGGGTGGTGATAACAAGCATTTAAGTCAAGGTTGCGCTTTTGATGTAAACATCGATCCCATTGTATGTATGTATTTATGCATGTAAGCATTGCGTAATGCAGAAGGGGAAATTCATCCAGTAAACAGATTTCAACCTTATCGGTGACTCTTGAGGTACAATACAGAATATGCCATGGACAGGGCTCGAACTTGGGCACGTCTATTTCGGGGTCCATGACGTTAACCATTGAGCCAGCTCTCCGCGAAAATGCTTTGTAAATTATATGATTTGGCAGTATATCAGATATTAATTTACTCAGAAGAAGCACTGGTTTCTTAAACAATTTTTTAAAATTTAATAACAGTTTTGTTGATCATTTTTGAGAATACTTTGTGCAGATTGGCATTATCGCAATTGTCTTTGGTCAGAATGTGTTAGCAGTTTATTTTTTAATATTTTGATTTTGAGTTTCGAGTACTGCGAATGGTCGGGGTACATCAGATGTCGGATGGTTTTACGTTTTCCCCCTAACTCGCCGCTTCGATAGATACTAGGCGTGAAGTGCTATTTGAATTTAATTATACCTTTGAAATATATTGATAAATATTTTATTTAGCTGTGATACTTCATTGCTTGATATATGTCAAGCAAAGATATTTAGATAAAGAAAACCGGTAACTCAGGCTTTGTATTGATTCAGAGTGGATTTCTTTCATTTTAGACAAACTGGTGATTTAACAATAATTGATTGCGCGTGTGGTGGTAACAATTCTTTAAATCAAGTTTGCGAGCTTGAAGTAAACACCAATCCCATTGTTTTTAACCAGTCGTCGAACAACATAACAAAACTACCACCAACCGTAACGCACTGACGCGTTTCGACCTTCCATGATCATCATCAGAGTACGACGGCAAACTGACTATCGAGGATCAAACCGCATTGAATATATATGGAAATCAAATTTCGATATGCGGCTCTCACCTCTAGCAGTCTTGCATACATTGAACTTGACTGGAAATGTCGGCTGCACAATTTCTATGCAGTCACTGAACATTAACTGTTTGCAGCTTTCGCCACATATACATATATAGGCAATACAATTTAAACAATAATTGATTGCGCGGGTGGTGGTAACAATTCTTTAAATCAAGTTTGCGTGCTTGAAGTAAACACCAATCCCATTGTATTTAACCAGTCGTCGAACAAAAAAAACCTGGTGATTAGCAGACTCAATCAGAGCAAATAGTATTTTCCTACAAATTAATTTAAATGTTTCGTTTATTAAGTATTTGCATAAATATAGCATGGATTGATTCTTCAAATATGAGACGGTTGGGAAACGAACCCAGGATAGGAAGGAACTGAGAGGTATGGAGTTTTAACATTATTTGAGCATTCCATGGGCATCAATTTTCTGGAGTGTTTGTATAATCGGGCATGTACGCACCTGGTGAGCAATATGAGTGACAGGTGGGTATAACATCTAAAAAAAAAGTTTACAAACATCAACTGTACATCGGTTACGCGGGCGATGATAACATTTATATAAATCAAGATAGCGATCTTACAATATAAACATTCGTCCCATTATGTACATTCATTTTTCATTATAAACTAAGCATTGTGTATTGTAGATAAGGCAATTCATCCAGTAGACCGGTTTCGTTTTTATTGGGATCTATTCACTTACTCTACGCACCAAAGTCCGGACAACACGAGAAAAGTTCCCAATAAGAACAAAGTCGGTCTTTGATCTTTATAGAATGAAACTTGTTAGTATATACGAATGATGATAGATATTAAAACTCATGCAAATGATTGCAAAAATTGATTTGTTGCTTAACCATAGTCCGTGTAGTGGAGGTACAGAATCTCATACTCACAGTATTAATTACCTTGGGTACATTGCGTTGAAGTAAACACCAATCCCATTGTATTTAACCAGACGTTTGACAACTGTAAAACTGCCATCAGTCGCACGTACTGACGTGTTTCCGTCATCCTTGATAATCATCAGAGTACGACGGCTAACTGACTAGCGAGGATCAAACCGCATTGCATATATATATGGAAAGCAAAAGAAAATATACAGCTCTCACTTCTAGTATTCTCTCATACATTTTATTTGACTGAAAATGTCAGATTCAAAACTTCTACGCAGTCATGTGCATCAACTTTTTGCAGCTTTCGCTACTACTAATAATAATGCTACGACTATTACTTAATTATTTAATAATACTTTATTTATATATATATATATATATATATATATATATATATATATATATATATATATATATATATATATATATATATATACGAGTCTGTAAAGGATACCAACAATATGGCTATTTTTTCAGTACCCCATACCAACATAACAGTACCAAAAAAGAACATGGATTTCAATATATGTTATTGTTGACCAAAATTAAGAATTACAACTTTTTTTGAGCACATATTATTCCAATCAATCCATACACATATATCAAGATCGCAACCTTGATTATAATAAATGTTATCACCGCCCGCGTAACCAATGTTCGTTTAATTTTATAAATGTTCATTTCAATATCAATTCCACATATGGTGTTGAGTCTCTTCAGTAATGCCAGATTTGGGATGGTTAGATGGAACTTTGGGTTTTAAATGGATGTCATATGAGCTCCAACTAAAACAGGAAAAAACTAACCGAGTTGCACCGGTTAGTATATGACGGATAATTGTGTATAGTGTGCGGCAGGGTGGCTCAGTGATTAGAGCACCAGATTCCGAAGCAGACGTGCCCAGGTTTGAGCCCTGTCTGCGGCAAATTCTGGCCAGTACATGATGAGTTCCAAATAAGGACGAAACCGGACTACTGGATGAATTGCCTTTTCTACACTATACAATATCTAGTTTATACTGACTATTTATAATAACTTAATGGGTCAGGTGTTTAAATCAAGTTTACAACCTCATTATAGTAAACTCTGTAGGAGTTGTATAAGCGTAGGATTAATATCTACGATTAAAAATCCAACGGGCACAGTGGTAGGTAAAATATTAATTGATATGAGTCAAATTGAAATAAATGTGGTATAAATAATGACTTATACCTTGTGTTATTGCAAATAAAATAAAATAATGCATAGTACTCTATATCTATCTATCTATCTATCTATCTATCTATCTATCTATCTATCTATCTATCTATCTATCTATCTATCTATCTATCTATCTATCTATCTATCTATCTATCTATCTATCTATCTATCTATCTATCTATCTATCTATCTATCTATCTATCTATCTATCTATCTATCTATCTATCTATCTATCTATCTATCTATCTATCTATCTATCTATCTATCTATCTATCTATCTATCTATCTATCTATCTATCTATCTATCTATCTATCTATCTATCTATCTATCTATCTATCTATCTATCTATCTGTCTATCTATCTATCTATCTATCTATCTATCTATCTATCTATCTATCTATCTATCTATCTATCTATCTGATATCTATCTATCTATCTATCTAACTAACTATCTATCTATCTATCTAACTAACTAACTATCTATCTATCTATCTATCCATACACCCATCCATCCATCCATCTATCTGTCTATCTATCTTTCTATCTATCAGACTTTTCTTTCTATATTTCTACCTTTATATCAGTATACCTGTCTATATATCTGTATGTCTGTAATAATTTCTGTCTCGATATCCACGGACTGTCTGTATATCAAGCTCTCTGCCTTTGTCGTTTGTTAATTTCTGTCTTTGTGCCTTACTGTCTCTCGGTTTCTCTATCTATTCGTCTATTAGTCTATCCTCATATACTTCCAGTTTTCCATATATATATATATATATATATATATATATATATATATATGTCTATCTGTTTACTGAACTGTCTATTGATCTACCTGTTTATATGTCTATCGCTCTACCTTTCTAACATTTATGCTGTTATCTGCCCATCTTTTTGTGTCTACTTGTTCTTTCCGCAATCTATCCATTCATTTAGAAAACTACCCACTTATTCAGGTATATTTATGCCCTTCTACTTATATAAATATTAAAAAGACTTTATAATCTTTTATTATATTACTCAATCTATCTTTCCAATGTTCTATTTATCGTTCGATTGCGATTCATATTCGCCTAGTTTATTGTTTTACATTTCTTGAACTTTATCTACCAATATATACAAACAATAATCTTAGCATGTTTATTTATTTCCATCTTTTAAATGGATCTTCCATTTTTCGCGTTTACTACATTAAACAATTATTTTTTCTTTGCCTAATGAGAGGGATTTTTATGGCATATATCGCATCCAAAAATGTGCTTTTAATTCGAATTATTTTAATCTGAACATCTGGGATCTCTTTTTTCGTATAAACAAACCAAATATTGTGATCCTTCATTAATTGATTAAGTTTGGGTTATATTCTTAAATTGAGCATTACGTAACGGTATCTATCAAATACGCTTAATAATCACGATTGTTTTCTCTTTCTATCACTTGCTTGCCATTACTCTCTGCTCTCTAGATGTCTGCGAGCCTCTCTTCATGTTACCACTTCGCCTAAATACCTCGCGCAACTTTGGTTTATTATTAAACTGATACTCAAGAGCACGCATGCGTTTATGCGCGCCAATGCGCACATGTGTGTACGCAACCTATTTGAGCAGAAATCAAGCGATGCCCTTAGAAAGACAGGCAAAAGTTTGACAAGTATTTTACGTCTGTATATTGTATTAGCCACTCTGTTAGCGTAAACTTAAGTAACTCATCCCATACGCAAGTAAGACACTGTATAAACAGGCTAAATTTTGCGAAATTCACCCATTGGTTAGTTTGATAACTGGTCAGCCAAATCTTTTTCTCACCCGTCTCCCGTTCGTGCCTCTTACACGAGTTGGTCAATTATCTTTTAACTTGCAGTGTGCTTTATTGTCTCTTGTCAACTGTGTGTCTATAGCGAGAAGAAATACCCAAATTTGTTATAACCTATAATTAAGTCAAATTCACGTAATGTTAACATTGCAATTTTTATAGTTAAACCGAAGTCACCTGAATGTTTTGCTCAATAAACTCAGAAACAACGTGTGGATTCCCCTAAATTTGGATAACTTACATGTGCCAAATTGTGTTTATTCATAAAATTTGCACCAAATATAGTGTGATCTGCAAATTTGAGAAATAAAAACTCCTACCAGTTTGGAATCATTATTCAGTTGATTGTGACAGATTTCAGTCTAAACGGTCTAGAGAACTCTAATAATATTGGCGTGAAGGCGTACAAAAATAGAAATGCGAGACGCCGTCTATGCAGATGCATCCATCAATATGATGAAAAGTGAAAAGTCCCTTTTGGAGCGCATAGGCACAGCAGAGACTGCAGAGACAATTGGACAGATTCAATCAGATCAACTAACGTCTTGTACACCTGTCCGCAGAAGTCCTCATTACAACGGCATAAAACAACTGACCAACAACAATAATCATCAACAACTGATGGCACAGCAACTCCACCATCACAACCATCAACATGAGACGTATTCTAAGTTAAATTCATCAGAATACAATCAAGTGGCGTTCATCGGTAAAGAGAACAATCAAGGAAATTTAAACGGAGCGTTTTGTGGAATTTATGGCACTACACTTGACGGTGGCGAAACTTCTCCTATTAACACTGGAAATAGTAGCAGCCTTTCACCTACAAATTCTACAGGAGACTTTTCAATTGGAATAACTCATTCAATGACAAATTCTGCTATCACGGTCCAACAAAATGAGCACGGTAATTCTATTTAATAAAAATAATTTATTGACGTGTTATTGACCACGTGGTATATTTAGTCTTGATATTATATATATATATATATATATATATATATATATATATATATATATATATATATATATACTTATTTACTTATCAGTATAAACTAAACATTGTTTAATTTAGAAAGGCAGTACTTGAAGAGTTGACAATAAGCAAATTATAATTTCGGTAATAAAAGGTAAAAAAGGTGTTGAAATTAATTTTGAAGTGGGTCTTGTTCACAATATAAACACCGTTCTTATATATATATATATATATATATATATTTAATTAGTTGAGTAATATCATCAAATTTAAAGTCAAATAAACATAAAAATACAAGAGAAATCGATATATATATATATATATATATATATATATATATATATATATATATATATATATATATATATATAACATTTCAAAAGTCCTTACTCTGGGCCTCGAATGAAAATTGTTTTTGAATATTGTCCGAAACTTTAAGTCAATAATTTTTTTCCAGATCAGTGAAGCTATGGTTAGGCGTCATGGAGACTAGTTTCTGCTTCTGAAATCAAAACAGATTTAATCAAATTGTTATGAAATGCTTTGATAAGTTTCGCTCTTTGAGATGATATTGAAAAATATTATTTATATCAAAATTGAGATGGTTATATAATCACCTGTCCTAATATGTGCATGCCTTGGTCATTACAAACTAAGCTTTGTATAATGTGGACCGTAATTTACACAATTGTTTTCATCGCCCGCCCAACCATTACTCATTTAATGTTATAGAAACATTGGACTTAATTTATAGGGCTTGAAAAAAGCTACACTTATGAAGGATAGCGGCTGTTCGCTCCTCGATTTATCAACATTTTAAGGCATTTTATAACTTTGCAGTGTCAATAAACTAAGATTACTGTTTTTGAGAAATGTCAATTGCCGGAATTTTAAGAATAAGGTGATTGAATAATACATTTTCCGTAACACACGAGTAGCAAGAAATGGCGCTAAACCACTTTTGATGCACTGGGTCACCATATCGATTATATTTTCAAATTATGCATTTTTAAATTAAAGTAAACACCAATTCCTATTTTGAAATTGACGCAAGAAAATTAAGGTCACCACAGGGTCTCATTTTATCATGACAAATAAACTGTTTAAATAGAATCAAACATAAATCTTATATATATATATATATATATATATATATATATATATATATATATATATATATATATATATATATATATATATATATATATATATATAATTTATTGAAGATGAACATGTAGTTCTAATTTAAGTTTCTAAGTAAATATGTCCATAGCTCCAACAAGTTTGTAATCCCGGCAGCATATACATTTTAAAAGATGAATTCGGTTGCGCAGTGCTGTCCTTCTTGTTGTGGATTTGACCGCATTTTTCTTGTGCGGGACAATTGATAGCACTCATAGGTCGGTAAAATCTTGAATTTTCCTCATTTTCAGGTGATGTAATTTTTGGCCTCAATTGATGGGTTCTCACTTGTCCCTTCTTCTTTAAGCCTTCAATTAGCTGATTGTCTGAAAATGACGTTGGAACAAGATTTTCCATTGTTCTTCTTCCAAATTTTCGAGCCCGAATTTCCAGGCTCATCTTCAGGGTTGACACAATACGCACAGGAGTAAAACACAACTTGTGGCAAATGTGGTATCCTCATTCAAGACAGATATATTTATATTTATTTTAATTCCAAATGTATTTTTAATTGTCTTCCTAATATCCGGTCTTCATACCTAGTCTCTAATACTCAAATGTATACAAAAAACTTAGCCTTGTCCCCCTCCGCGCACACAACCACCTATAAACATGTGTATTTTACTAAAGTGACATTTTATTGAATAACTATAAGCACACCTAATGGATTGACATACACGCCAATCCATGATGTCTATATTTTAATTTCTGTTCCGGACGCATAGAAAGATCAACAAAATTTTGATTTCAATCTTGCAGTAATCCTCACATGCCCTCAGTTTACCTAATCCCATCCAGCTTGCAATATATAATATAATAATAGATATGGTGTTTACTTCAAGCTCGCAAACTTGATTTAAAGATTTGTTACCACCACCCGCGCAATCAATTATTGTTTAAATTGTATTGCCTATATATGTATATGTGGCGAAAGCTGCAAACAGTTAATGTTCGTGACTGCATAGAAATTGTGCAGCCGACATTTCCAGTCAAGTTCAATGTATGCGAGACTGCTAGAGGTGAGAGCCGCATATCTAAATTTGATTTCCATATATATTCAATGCGGTTTGATCCTCGATAGTCAGTTTGCCGTCGTACTCTGATGATGATCATGGAAGGTCGAAACGCGTCAGTGCGTTGTAGCTGGCGGTAGTTTTGTTATGTTGTTCGACGACTGGTTAAATACAACGGGATTGGTGTTTACTTCGAGCTCGCAAACTTGATTTAAAGTATATGTTGCAATAATATGTGATTTTTATTTTCTCGAACCAGGCCGTTTCACTCCAAATTCGCATTGTGCCCTGGAAATTTTTTGTTCTCATTTTTGGCATCTTTATAGCTGCCCCTTTTCATTCTAACAAATGTAGACAAGTACTAAAACAAATGCATAACTATCTATACTACATAAATTGCTACAGAATTGGGTACTGCATAATTATCTTACCTTTGATTTAACAATCTATTGATTGAACCCAGTTACTCTGTTCAATGGAAAATTATTGATACCCATTTATGTGTACCAAGAATACTCAGACCAAAATGTAAACTGTTGAACAAAACAAGGACCAGGTAAAAGTTCATCTGTGCATATGGATGATGTTGCCTAGGATGTGCCTCTAGTACCTGGTGCCAATTAGTGTCCACGCGGATTTGTGGTTAAGAAGGACAGAACACCTATCACGCTAAACCGCCAATCGGCCCTTACTGGGTTCCATTTCCCGGTGGCTCGTATTTACCGTCTCTTGCTTGTATACAACTATATTTGGCTGATGATCTCGGGTGCACGGCTACAAAAGTTTTACCCACGGCCGAAAATACAGCACGTAAAAGCAAGAAAAAAGTTACACTTATTCCTTTTAAGTGACAAACAAAATTTCCTAACCTCCTATGTCCAAGGCTTAAATACGAATTTTTATCTCTTTGTTGATGGACTAATTTAGGTAATTCCGGCATTGAAGATACTTCGCATAGTTACTATGGCAACAACAACATTAACATTGACAACGAAATTGTCCTCCAGCAGCATTTTAGACCATTCAAACATGACGAAATTGCCGAATTGAATCAGCTGACAGGCATTAATTCATCGGAAAATTGGTTTCGTAAACCAGCTGAAGCCGGAATTCATTCTTCTCCGCATCAAAATGCCGCAATTTGGAATATTGGAGTTAATACTCCTTCAGTTGCTGCTACCAAATTTTCTACTGAAAACTTTCTCAGTTCGAAATTTAAAATGCCGTCGCCATTGCCATTGGATGAATCTGAACAGAATCGTCGAGACACTTCTACCTACCAAGATATGTTAATGGATCATTTGCTTCCGGAGACCTCACGCACATTGTCTGCTTCCAGTTTTAGTGTTGACTGTCTCACGTTAAATCGGCATAGTGCAAATTCAGACGAAGCGGATGCACTAGTCAAGTCTCAAACAGACAAAGCTTTTTCGAGTCTTGACAAAGGTTACTTGGAACAGAGACAGGCAATCGTTCACTACCATCAACAACCGGCAACCGTCGGTTCTCCCGCAGACAGCACGAAAAGCACTGAAGAGGTAAACATTTACTCAACATCTTGAATTTTATTGAGATATTTCTCAATATGTGAAAAAGTTTTTTAAATAGTCAACGAATTTCTATATATATATATATATATATATATATATATATATATATATATATATATATATATATATATATATATAACGCACGGGAAAACGAATTGTGGTATTAGTGGAATAAATAACTTACTACACTAAATGGAAACTAGTCTGTATAATTTGATATTTTTACATAATATCGCTGGAAAAAAATAGCATAGCGTTGTTTTTATATTAAAAAAATGTGTTCACAAGAGTTTTACCATTTATATAATTAAACGAACATTGGTTGCGCGGGCGGTGATAACAATTTCTATAATCAAGGTTGCGATTTTGATATAATCACCTGACCCATTAAGTACATACGTTTGTGGGTATAAACTAAAAATTTTGTAGTCTAGACAAGGCAATACGTCCAGTAGACAGGTTATATCCTTATTGAGAACTCATCACGTATCGGCCAGAATTTGACGCTGATGGGGCTCGAACCCTGGCAGGATGTTTTTGTGGTTAGAGCACCAGATTCCAAAAGATACGCGTCCACGTTCGATCCCTGTCCGCGGCAAATTACCCGTCAGTTCCCAGTAAGGACGCATACGGTCTACTGGATGAATGGCCTTTTCTACACTGCATAATTATTAGTTAATACTGACAAATGCAAGTACTTAATGGGTTAAGTGTTTATATCAAGATCGCAACCTTGATTATAGTATAAGTTGTATCAGCTGTTTTATTACCTGACTCTATTTGAGGTGATGAGCGGACTAATGTGAGAGGCACTTGAAATAGTGTGTCAAAATTCCAAATTCAATATGGCAACAATAAACAAAATAAACTCGATCGAAGCATCAAGAATCAGGTAACTGAACAAGAACCTGTCGTTCAGGCTATTTAAACTATTTTAAATCTTTCTGCTATTAATTACAAATATTAAAGAGTGTGGCACGGTGGTTAGAATCACAGAGTCATAAACATACGTGCCCAGACTCGAGCTCTGTCCGCAGCAAACTCGAGACAGTGCTTGAAGAGATGCCAACAAAGACGAAACCGGTTTACTGCACGAATTGCCATTTGTACGTTATTTTATGCATAGTTTATATTGACAAATGTGTGTGTATGATGGAACAGGTGTTTAAATCAATATATATATATATATATATATATATATATATATATATATATGTAATGCTTGACTTGAATAATTGCTTTCACCGCTCGTGTAATCACAGACTGCTTTAGTAGACGGTATTCACCGTTCCACCATCGTTTGACTCAAATCGGTGTATACAAGTATCACGTGTACTTGGTGTACGTTTAATTTGACTAATCTAAGGATTTGACAGTCAATTTCTTCATTTTATTCGATTTTGTTTGCAGTATACTTTCGAGAACAAGCGAAGTTGTATTTTTTTTTAAATCTCTTATTAAACCTCTAGTTTCTAAAAGTTAAAAGATCTGACTTTTGTTTATTAATAAACAACACGCTTTAACGACCAAATAAACATACAGATATGCCTTCCATCGTCGGGTGTATTAACCTCGTCCACGAAGAATTCAATCTACGCCGAGGCGAGTTCTAACAGTCGCGAAATTCCGCCTTCAGTTTGCTCGCACGACTTATACCAGACGGTGGCCACCTCGCCTTACGATGCTGCAGCTGCGCCGTTCACCACAATTGAACCGCTTCATCTGCACCAGACTGGTCACCATCTAAATGATCATCATCGTCATCATTCACATAACCATCATCATCATCAGCAGCAGCAGCAGCATCACCATCACCATCATCAACACAGTACGTATCATCCTCTGTCCACCCAACAAACTCCTCTTCATCACCTGCGTATTCATTCACTTCCCTCGGAACATGATGACGGCCATCAAAACCAATTGCAATGTCTGCCAGCTTCACGTCCGATGCAGTTAGGCTTCGAGTCAGGTCACGGGAGAGGACATGCATTTTCACCAATTGAGACATCCACTTATGTTGGATATGATTCAAATATCAATGAATCAATTGGTTGCCATAGTTACGAAGAGGTAATTTTTATTTCGACTTTGCTTAATTAAAACTTGAATTCGCATAACTTTTGAAGAAAGTCAAATTTTTTCTCAAGTCTCTCCATTTATACCCGTCAATGGCTCAGTGGTTAGAGCACCAGGTTCCGAAGCAGACGTGCCCAGGTTCGAGTCCTGTCCGCGGCAAATTCTGGCCAGTACATGAGGAGTTCCCAATAAGGACGAAACCGGTCTACTGGATGAATTGCCTTTTCTACACTATACAATTCTTAGTTAATACTGACATATGTAATTAATGGGTCAGGTGTTTATATCAAGATCGCAACCTTGATTGTAATAATTCAGAATTCTATTTTATGTGGCATTATATATATGCACTGCACATAATTTTCAGTTATATACTAACTAATGTAACAATTCTTAGTTTATACTGGCATATGTAAGCAATTAATGGGTCAGGTGTTTATATCAAGACCGCAAACTTGATTATAATAATTGTTATCACCACCCGCGCAATCAACGTTCGTTTAATAAATTTTTAAGTTAATAATTACATAGATTTAGTGAATTTTAAAAAAATCAAATTTGAGTACCCGTTGTGTCATAATTATTTCCCCTGATATTTCAACCAGCTGTGACTTTCGTTCTGCTCAACCAAATATTCTCATTCAATTTTACCTTGCGAAAAATAAAACACCCGCTAAAAGTGAAGCCAGAACTTTTCGAAGAGCTATTTACGCAAAGACAAGTGGGATTGAAGAATAAACCTTATCAAGTTTATGGATATTACGTTTGTACCGTGATGGAAATCAGGTAGAATGTAATTCCGCGGATGATAGGCGTAATTAATCACTAAATTTAGACTAAAGCAAAGCTTGCAGAATAGAGGCCATTCTTGTACCGACCTAAAGGTTAGTATATTTAGTAAATTCTCTGATTCTACCAAATATCCTTTAAAAAATTGTACACATTATTCTTTAAATTAAAAAAAAGCAGACACCAAAATTTTTTAATTTTTAAGAACAATTCAATTTTTACTGAAAAAATTAAGCAAAATCAGTAATTCCCCATGATCTTCCTTATCATAAGAAGCGATACATCAACGTTTAAATTTGTCTATAATAATTGCATTAGAAATGGTTTCAGTATGGATTCATTTATCTACCTCAGTCATGGAGACTGGTCTATATTTCGAATCCCACTAATCAGTTGCACAGTTATGTCGAATCCGTGGAGTTTTAATTAAAAAAAAACAAATGCTCTAGTGTAAAGCCGATTGAAACCGTCTTCGTTCACTTATTTGAATTAGTTAGCAAATGATCAGGAAATTAAACGAACATTGGCTGCGCGGGTGGGGATAACAATTATTATAATCCAGGTTGCGATGTTGACATAAGCACCTGATCCATTAATTACCAACATATGCCAGTATACTCTAAGAATTGTATAGTGTAGAAAAGGAAATTCATCCAGCAGGCCGAATTCGTCAGGATGGCTCAGTGGTTAGGGCACCAGATTCCGAAGCAGACGTGCCCAGTTTCGTGCCTTGTCCGTGGTAAATTCTGGCCAGTACGTGATGAGTTCCCAATAAGGACGAAACCGGTCTACTAGATGAATTGCTTTTTCTACACTATACAAATCTTAGTCTATACTGGCATTTGTAAGTAATTAATGAGTCGGATTCTTTGGTCAAGATCGCAACCTTGATTTAAGTAAATGATCAGGTAAACAATGTTTTTTCTTAGTTTTTATGCATAATGCTGATTCCCACTTATAAGTTTCTCGTAAGTGCATGTCACATGCGTCAATGGCATTACACCTTTATTTCATGCTTTTACTTAAGCCAAAATTGTCTAATTGTTTGACTACCTGGTCTTTGTTTTGCGAATCCAAGTTTTTACGTTCATCTTCCTCATTTTGACTGTGTCTATTTCGGAGTTCGGTTCCAAGCGTTCTGTGTACACATGTAGACATATACACAAACCAATTTGACGTACACTTTCCTAGCATTTTTTTTTTTTAAAAAACATGTTATGCTTAAGAGATCTAACAACAAGTATAAATGGGACAGTTTAAACTAATATTTCCACTTGACATATTGATTGTCAACTTAGTATGATATGAGCTTTCCATTGAAAAAGATATCCGTATCCGGATATCGAAAATTATGGAGAAAAAAATCAGGAAGACAGCGGATGCAAACAAATCGGATCGCAACCCGATAATCAGGTAAATAAGCTCAACTCCTGAAAAATTGGACATTTTTGTATTTGAGATAATAATTGTCAAATTTATTGATGCGCAGGAAGTCTTCGCGTACTGTACAGAATTATGTACAATAACGAAAACGATCTACTTAATGAATTACCTTTTCTGCACTATACAATGCTTATTTTATATTGCAAAATGTACGTATAAATGGAATTGGTGTTTATTTTAATATTGTGACATTTATTTAAATAGATTTTATCACCTCCCGCGAAACCTATGTCCATTTAATCATATAAATGAAGGAATATGTTTGGTTAATAAAAATTTTCAATTCGGCGATTGTATCTTGTGTGTACGTTAATGCGGTTAAAATCGAGACAAAACTGATTATGTAAGCAGAATCTTCATTTTACTAATGACTTTTACAATATTCGTGACGATGTATAGTTTTACGTGCATGAAAAATTATTTTTTATATGAATAGTACACTTTACGCTAAAAAGTAAACGTACAGATATATATATATATATATATATATATATATATATATATATATATATATATATATATATAATTTCATTTTCTTTAACCTGCCACTCGACGTAGAAAAAAACTATCAGTCGCACAGACTGCCATCAATTAAGCAACCATAGATTGTGCGATTGCTGATGACAATTCTTTAAATCAAGTTGGATAGATTGATATAAGCACCAATTCCAATGTATTTAACCAGTGGCACAGCATTGCAAAATTAAGCTCTGTCAGACGTACTGACACGTTTAGACCTTCCATGATCATCCTCAGAGCACTAAAGCAAATTTACTTACGAGAATCAAACCACAACGCATGTGTAAAGAATCAATAATCAGATTGGCAGAATACTTTCCTCTCGTTCATTGTGGTAATATTGTCACTTTTTAGACTGAGAATAATAATGCTCATTAGCCTACCTTGATTTATGAGTTACTGTTGAGGTTAGCTTGCACAACTTTAATTCAACAAATATACAAGTTTAAACAATAATTGATTGAAATATACAAGTTTCATTTAATCGATTCAATTGATGAGAAAAAAATTATATTTTTTTAAATCAGTGTGCCCCACAACAAATGAATGGAGGCCTCGTTGCATTGCCGTCAGATCAATCCGACAGTCGTGCTGCATTTGGATATTACAATACGGGATTTAGCCCCAAGACTTCCCAGACTACGTCAATGATCGGTCATAACACCTGGCAGATCACAACAACAAAGAACAACAGTCTGCCAACTCCGAATCTGGAGTCAAATGCCTACGATTTTGGTGTTCACAGTAACACTGTTAGCAGAGTACAAAATCAGCTCACTGAGGAATACAGTCAGAGTTCTACCAGTCAGGTGGCCTCTTGTGCTTTGGCCGGGCCATTTTCTGCTTTTAACGCGGCCACATACACTCGCCCGACCAGTAGGAATAGTGCAATCGGCGCTTTAGCTGATGGAGAACAGGCAGTCATTCGCCGACAACCGACGAGTCAATATGGAAGAGGCTATAATTTGACTACGTCTACGATCGTATCAGCCGGAGCCTCGTCAATGGATTTCTGCTCGTCTACGCCACCAAGCGCATGTTTAAGTCCAAACTTACCATTCATGCCTCATGGAGGTAGGATTCATCATGTACACTTTAAAAATTGTCTTTGCATCACGATAAGGCTACGATGCTTTTTATCTATCTGAATTCATATGAAATCAAATACCTTGGTTCATTTGTGACCAGAAGGATAAATCAAAGACAGCATGAACGGAGAGTATAATCTCATGCACATTCGTTTCGTGCTTACTAGCGACTCATCAGTAGGAGCCAGTATTACACTCTTTATCCACTATATATTTGGGTGAAGATCGTGGGATAATAGGATGGTACAATCTCCTAGACGAATGTATAAACCTGCAGTAATGAAGCTAACATCATATTAAGCACCAGATTCCGAAGCAGACGTGCCCAGGTTCGTATCCTGTCCGCGGCAAATTCTGGCCAGTACTTGATGAGTTCCCAATAAGGACGAAACCGGTCTACTGGATGAATTGCCTTTTCTACACTATACAATTCTTAGTTTATACTGACATATGTAAGTAATTAATGGGTCAGGTGTTTATATCAAGACCGCAACCTTGATTAGAATAATGATTGATATATGATGTTAGCCTTACACATTCGTCTAGGAGATTGTACAGTCCTATTATCCCACATTCATGACCAAAATATATAGTAGTTAAAGGGCGTAATACCGGCTCCTACTTATGAGTCGCCAGTAAGCCAGAAACGAAAGTGCATGAGATTATACTTTCCGTTCATGCTGCCTTTGGTTTATCTTTCTGGTCACAACTGAACTAATTTGTTACTAGGCGGGCAACACCTAATACATACTTCCATATATATTAGTTCTACGCAACAAACAGTACTTAACCTTGGTTCATACACTTTAGCTATTTCCAACCAAGAATATGCAAACAGCAATCGGAATACTAGTTGTGCTATACCAAATCATATAAGTAATACTATATGTGCATTTATATGCTTATAACGCATGGCTATTATTCACAATATTTGAAATTATCCTTACCTGTGCATATTCATCAATTCACATTTATTCACAGTATCGAAAATAGAAGATCCAACTGGAGTCTTCGAAATTTCCTGTTAATGGACTACTTCCTCTAGCGACTCGTGTCTTTTTGATACCAAAGTGGCCTAATTAAATTGAGACTGTCCGGCTTATGCACGACTGATTAATTATTTTACTTAGCAACAGAGATTTGTGTTACGTCAATATGCACCCTGGTTTGGTTCAGAACCAGACCGATACAATGGAAAGAAGGCACAAGCTCCTTGGCAAATGTTCCACATTTCGATCATCGTCAGAGACAAATTTTGAAACGTACTTTAAGAGTTCCCAGTACTGGATGAATTTCTTTAGTTACCTAATTCAATATTAAGTTTATAATGACAAATGTATATATATATATATATATATATATATATATATATATATATGTGTATATATATATATATATGTATATATATATATATATATATAAATAACGTGTTTATAACAAGCATGCACCTTGATGTAAATGAATTAAATAGTTGACCTTCTAATGACCGATTTTCGGCAGTTGTTGACTGTGGAACTTTCATGTCCATTCAAACCACCGGCATTTAATATATCAGTCGTTGATTGTTTGAGTTTACCCAAATTCCTAATTAGAATATAACATTGTGCTCCAAGAAACTCATGTCCGTCCGGTATAATTGCCAAGGCTCTTCTGGTTTCTGCAAAACTGATGAACTACTACTCACCTAAAGGAGTGGTTAACCGGGAACATATATTTATTATACACCTGAAAATTCTGTGGAGAGTGTGACAGTATGGCTCAGTGGATAGAGCAATAGATTCCGAAACCGATATGTCCAGGTTCGAGCCCTGCCATTAGAAATTTTTTAGAGTTTTCTAAGGGTTCAAAAAAGGACGAAACCGGTCTAGATTATGCAATGCTTAGTTTATACTGGAAAATGTATATACTTAATGAGATGGGTGTTTACATCAAAATCGCAACCTTGATTTAAGTATATAATAATTTAAAGTAGTTGCAGAAATAGTCACGGAAGAACTGATTTGTCTAGTTTGAGCTCCGTATTGAAAGCGATACTAAATCGAATCCATCGAGGGAAGAAGGATAGTCGTTAATCCCAGAACTCATGCACCAATGACTTTACACTTCTTTCCAGGAATTTAAAATAAGATATTTTTTAAATCAATTAAAGTTTGCAATTTATAAAGGAATATTAAACAATCAATGATTGCGCATGTGATGGTGGCAATTCTTAAAATCAGGATTCCGAGCATGTGATTAAGCATCGATCCCATTGTATTTTACTATTCGTCGAACAACGCAGCAAAAACCGTCAGTCTCACGCACTGAAGCGTTCATCAACAGACTACGACGTGCAACTGACCAGCAAGGATCAAACCGCTTTGCAAATATGTTGAAAGCAAATCTAGATAGGCGGCTCTCACCCCTAGTAGTCTTGCATACACTGTACTTGACTGGAAACGTCGGCTTCACGATTTCCATGCAGTCAGGAACATTAAAGTATTTGCAGCTTTCGCCATATATATATATGATAAAATTTTAAAAAAGAATATTGATTTCGCGGATGGTGGTAACAATATTGGCACATATTTCGTGGCTGCGATGCTAATCGTGTTATTGAACCAATTTCAGCTGAGGTCAGATTAAGTGCTGTGACATTTGATGCTGCCTACCACATTCAAAATTGAACAGTTTGTTAATAATCATTGATTTTATGCTTCAACATATCAAATTCGAATATTTGTATTACTCAAACTATTTGCGTATTATTATTATTATTATTTAAATCAAGTTTGCGAGCTTGAAGTAAACACCAATCCCATTGTATTTAACCAGTCGTCGAACAACATAACAAAACTACCGCCAGCCGCAACGCACTGACGCGTTTCGACCTTCCATGATCATCATCAGAGTACGACGGCCAGCTGACTATCGAGGATCAAACCGCATTGAATATATATGGAAATCAAATGTTAGATATGCGGCTCTCACCTCTAGCAGTCTCGCATACATTGAACTTGACTGGAAATGTCGGCTGCACAATTTCTATGCAGTCACGAACATTAACTGTTTGCAGCTTTCGCCACATATACATATATAGGCAATACAATTTAACAATAATTGATTGCGCGGGTGGTGGTAACAACCCTTTAAATCAAGTTTGCGAGCTTGAAGTAAACACCAATCCCATTGTATTTAACCAGTCGTCGAACGACATAACAAAACTACCGCCAGCTGCAACGCGAAAGCTGCAAACAGTTAATGTTCGTGACTGCATAGAAATTGTGCAGCCGACATTTCCGGTCAAGTTAAATGTATGCGAGACTGCTAGAGGTGAGAGCCACCTATCTAAATTTAATTTCCATATATATATATGTAATGCGGTTTGATCCTCGATAGTCAGTTTGCCGTCGTACTCTGATGATGATCATGGAAGCTCGAAACGCGTCAGTGCGTTGCGGCTGGCGGTAGTTTTGTTATGTTGTTCGACGATTGGTTTAATACAATGGGATTGGTGCTTACTTTAAGCTCGCAAACGTGATTTAAACAATTCTTACCACCACCCGCGCAATCAATAATTGTTAAACTGTTTTTGCGTATTATTTATTGTCAGCTACACGAATATTGTTCGTGGATGCTAATTTTGGTTTTTTTTTAAAATTTTCTACCTATACGCGGTTCCCCGATCAGTGTTAATGTGTGTTAATTTATTTAAAATCAGGTAAAAATGTCAGTTGCATCAACAACAATGTGCATCAAACCGGACAAGGTCAAAACGGGTTGAGCGCGCACACGCCCTCGTCAGGCAATGAACCTAGCTTGATGATGTTTCCACGCGTGGGCTCAGCTGCGTCCTCGATGTCATCTGGCGCCGGTGTTGGGCATCAAACACCAAACGCAAAGCCACTGGCACACGAGGCAGGCGGCAATGTGCAACACTGCAATGCCACGTCGCAACACCCGACATCGCTGTTTGGCACCGTATTTACATCACGCTATTCACTGAACTCGAGCCCAACAAACATAGCCAATCCTTCATCCGTTCTGTCGTCTTCGCCGTCAACAAGCACACCACTGCCGCAAGCTGGTGGTGGTGGTGGTGGTGGTGGTGGTGGTGGTAAAAAGGCCAGAAAACCCCGAACCATCTACTCCAGTTTACAATTGCAACAGCTGGCGGACAGGTTTAACCACACGCAATATCTGAGTCTCCCAGAACGTGCTGAATTAGCTGCTAGTCTGGGCCTAACACAAACCCAGGTAAGTCACGCATGTAGAGTGAACATGAACTCTTGTGCTCGAGAATAAATCACGTGGATTTTTGCACAACGCGACCACAATTCAAACGGCTAGACAGAACCTTATTTGACAGATTCGGCAGTTTTATAAAATTAGACGAAGATTAGTTGCGTGGGCGGTGATAGCAATTATTTTTAATAAAGGTTGCGATCTCGATATAAACACCTGACCCATTATGACCATACATTTGTCAGTATAAACTAAAAGTTGTTTTGTGCAGAAATGGCAATTTTTTTAATATTTGTACGTCATCACGTACCGTCCGGAATTTCCCGCGGACAGGACGCGACCATAGGCACATCTTCTTCGGAATCTGGTGCTCTAACCACTGAGCCACCCTGCCGAGCATTACACACAGTTTTCAGGTATATACTAACTAACGTTTCTTGGTTATCCTTTTCTTTAGCTCAGTGTTTATAGAAACAGACTCTGAAGCAGACGTGCACAGGTTCGAGCCCTGGACAGTACCCGAAGTTTTCCTAATAAGAACGGAACTGTTCAAGCAAGTGTACTGCCCTTTCTACATTTTATAACGCGTAGAAAAATTTGTGAACATAATTGGATTGGTGTTTTGCTTCAAGATAGTAGCTTTGAGTTGAATAGTTGCTAGTGTGGCAAGGTGGCTTAGTGCTTAGAGCAACAGAATCCGAATCAGACATGCTCTGGTTCGTGCTTTATCCGCGGCAAATTCTAGACAGCTTTGCCATTTTTTCGTTGTTGCTGTCGATTTTGATGATAGAAAATCTACAATTGAATGCGCTGCTAGATCTGTAAACGTGTGGCCAGTCTCTGTTGAAACGTTAATCGGCGATCGTGTTACGAGAGTGCGTAGGAGGCAGTTGTTGCTCTGTTGGAATAGCGGCACAGAACCTTTCAACTGCCTCTGGCATTTCCGATTAATGAAACATTGTCATTCGTGAATTTAAATTGCGTATTCCTCAGTTTGGATGGAATCTTGGTCTACTCGAATGGGTGTTTCTTCCAAATAAGATGATTTGAAGCACCAGTTTTAGTAACAACATACTTATTCTCACCTTCGGCTTTGTCAGTCGTATTCGTTAGCTTATTGATTGCCAAGTCATATTTCAACTGTTTTGCAATCATGTAAAGAACTAACTTTATCGCGGTCTAGTTGAAATGCACTTTGTGGCACAGCTTTATCGCCCCCCACGTCAAATCGTTCATATCTTTTTATTTTTGATCCGTATTTCTAGAGCTTTTCCTGCAGAACCGGGATACATATTTAGGCGAAATGTTTTCTAAACCGTCGTTCTGCCCCATTCTGATTCATCGCATCGCTGACATTAGCCTAGGATTTTGTTTACATAGTAACGTATATGGCCATTTCCTGACATTTTTACTATCTAAGAGTTTTAAAACCATTCTAGAATCACCAGTCTGTTTAACTAAGCACCAAGATTAAGTTCTTCGCGCCAAATTTAATATTGGTCCTTTTTTATGCTGCGGTATCTTTCGAGTTGACCCACTAAAGTGGCCGCTGGTTGAGAAATTTTATTTTAATTGGCGTATTCGCCGTGTTTGAGTTAAGGCATCGGAAGATATTACTTTTGAGCAAAATTTACGATTCGACAAGTCCTATAATGTTGATTGTTAATATTCAATCATTTTCGAACCCTCTTCTGAAACATCGATTTCGTAGATTGGTGCACTAATTGAGAAGAGACTAATTACACATCCTGCTCACTAAGCCACTAAGGCAGTCTTGACAGACAGAGCAGGAATCCCTTACTTTGGCTGAATATTTTATACTATACGACATCGGCCACTTGATCAAACCACACCGTGCTATCACTAATTAGGGGGCACTTGAATGAGCGAAAACCTGTGGGATTATAGCGACAAACAGGATTTAGTGGAGAGGCCTAGTCAATTCTGGTTTATTGGCATGGCGTCCTCTGGAATACACCTTGTAGAAAATTTTTATCTCCATTTATGTATGCATGTATCCGTGCCTGTATTGTTTATTAAGCCGAAAATCCTTCGAATTAAGCTTATTTCCCTAGGTCTAACCATCCATCCAAGTTTTGCTCTTCCATATGGCATAAGTACTTTTTTTTAAAAATATTTAGACCAGCTGGAATGCCAATAAATATTACGCTAATTTGAGGTCACCTAGTTGAGAAAACCCGAGCAACTTCTAAACTTTGTCTGCTATCAAGTTGAAATTGCACGTGCAAGAAAACCTTTATATCTTGGTACTAGTAGAAATTCACTTATCTGTCGTTGTGCTACGAGCAATTAAATATTTTACTCAAAAAGTGTGTAGGCAAGGTGTGACAGAGAGAAAGGGTGAGAGAGAGAGAGAGAGAGAGAAAGGCAGTCAGATTGACAAGCAGAAAGTGAGTGAGTGCAATGGAACGGTGACATGCGAAGAAAATTTAATAGAAGCTCGCTCACACGTGTGCCACTAACGAAACACTCGAGTAGCCTTGGATACCAAACTGATATCAGAGTGGCAAAGTGATCATTCACTAAATGCCCAGTCATGTGGTGATAAGGTATGCTGTTTGAGCCATTTGTTTTTTGCAGTTACGTCACACGCATAAAGCTGGGCAACACGCGTTGGCCGCAACTCAAATGCAATTACACTAGAACGCATGTTTGAAATAAACTGCTTGTGTGCATTTCGACCAAAAAATGTTGAAGGCAGAGGAATAAAGCCTATCAGACGCTAATCATAGCAACAAGATATCAAGTGATAAGGACAAGAATACAACGCTTAAAACCGAAACTCGCTATGCGTAATCTGGCTAAATAAGTAATCATGCCAATTATGTTTGAATCGTGCTTTTAAAATAGGTTAGTATCAATTTTAAACTAAATCTTAACTTTTTAAATCAAATTTTCGATTTGAAGATAAACACCAATCGAATTGTTTTGAAGCCGTTGCACAGCAAAGTGAAACTACCGCCAATCATACATACTGACACGTTTCTACTGTCAATTGTCTTCCTCAGAGCAGGACAGAAAATGGAATAACGAGGATCAAACACCAATTAGTGTATAAGCTATGCAGAGTCTGATAAACGATTCTCAATTCTATCAGACTTGAAACCATTTTACTTGACTCGAAATTTCCCCGGTGAAATGTCTATGCCGTCACGAACATGAGTATTTTCAGCATTTCGCCACATGTACATCATTTATAAAACGAAACAACAATTCAATTCGAGTAAAATGTACGCGAGACTACTATAAGTAATGATGAGTTCCCAATAAGGACGAAACCGGTCTACTGGATGAATTGCCTTTTCTACACTATACAATTCTTAGTTTATACTGGCATATGTAAGCAATTAATGGGTCAGGTGTTTATATCAATTCCGCAAACTTGATTATAATAATTGTTATCACCACCCGCGCAACCAATGTTCGTTTAATTACTATAAGTGAGAACTGCATCGTATTTTACCTAAAGTATGCATGAATTGCGATTTGATTCTCGTTAGTTAATTCGTTTTCGTGCTCTGGTGATGACCGTTGCCGGTCTCACTGCGCCAGTTCGCTTATCTAATGCTGGTTTGACAATTCTGTGCGTACAATTAAATTCAATTAGATTGGTGCTTATCTCAAGCTCGCAAACTTGATTTAAAGAAATGAATATCAACTTTATTTAGGCTTCCTGAGTTTTAGTGTCACCGCATGACTACCAATGAAGAATAGATCTGCCTGTTTTATTAATTGTCCTAAATAACTAACTGTTTACAAACACAGATAATATTGAATTACTCAAACTCAAATTCTGTAATAGGTGAAAAAAGTTCTCTTTTATCATGTTGTTGATTATTGAATTTCCAATAATTTGTGGTTGGTGTGTAGTTTTCGACCCGAGGAATTATCCACAAAATATGGTCATGTCAGGGTGTTGCAAAATGAATAAAACTAATTGGCCAAGTTTTCATTTTAATTCAATTGCAAACCTCGGAATTTACTTTCGACTGTCGTTTACATTGAGGGGGTACATTTTATGCCTATGTCTTGAATATGATTAATTTCGTCTATCGCAGACCTGTCAACATATTTGCCTATTAGACTTGCGAACATCTAGCAAAATTTATTCAAATTGGCTACATTTAAATGCGTTTCTCGTGAATGAGAAAATTAAAAGGAGATTTATTGCGCAATAGTCAGTATGCTCAATCAAGTAGCCGTATGTATATACAAATTTTTGTATTTAAACTAACTTAATTGTAATGTAGTACAAACACAAGATTGAGTTACATGCACAAGTGCACCTACTTGCTCTCTGATACATACACACACACTCAATATATATATATATATATATATATATATATACATATATATATATATATATATATATAATGACAGGATTTTATTACCTATATATTGTTAGTATAAATTAAAAATTGTATTAAGTAGCAAATGCAACCCTATTTGACACTCTTCAAGTACTCATAGAATTACCGTGACTAGAGCTTCAAGAGAGGCTAATCTGCTTCGGACACCCAAACCGCGTACGGAATGAAAATTTCAATTCCACATTAGCTCATGTTTTGTCTGCTCAGTATGCGCTTTCTATGTGCCATTGATGCCGCTGTCGACTCAACGTTTCACCTGGCAATTACCGACTCGTTTTTATTGAAAAAAAAACACCATTCCAACTGGTCATTTAAAATTAAATTGCACTATTATAGCATTTTATATATATATATATATATATATATATATATATATATATATATATATATATATATATATATATATATATATATAGCTGTATTGCTACTGTTGTTGATATATTAGTAGAATTAAATAGAAGTAGGTCCATCCAAACTTTCATGGAAATTTATATGTTTGAAGGCAATTTTTCATCTTTACTGGTGCATAATGACAGTGTCTGAAAGCCTATCATTAAAAGGCACGTGATAAGTCTTCACATCATAAAACAAGCGTCAGAATATCAAATGAGCAAATAAATTGCAAATAAATTGTATTCCGTGAAGTTATGTAACACATATATTGTTGACATTGTTACGATGTCGAAATGGCAAACGAGAAATACAAATGCATCGATGAAGTAGTGCCATGATAATTGTTATGGGTTGACACTCTTGGGTGTGTGTGTTTATATATGTATAACTATATAAATCAACGAGTTAATGGGTGTACCTATACACAAACGTACGCATTCAAGTGTATTTTATGTATATACGCTGTATTAAGTATTGTATATATGAATGTATTTATAATTTTATATGTGCATTGTATGTATGTATGCCTGTATATGCTTGTTTTGTTCGTAAAACATATATGACTGTCCGGAATTTTTGTATATGTATGCATGTATGTCTGTGTGTATGTATGTCTGTTTGTATGTATGTATGTATGTATGTATGTATGTATGTATGTATGTATGTATGTATGTATGTATGTATGTATGTATGTATGTATGTATGTATGTATGTATGTATGTATGTATGTATGTATGTATGTATGTATGTATGTAGTATGTATGTATGTATGTATGTATGTATGTATGTATGTATGTATGTATGTATGTATGTATGTATGTATGTATGTATGTATGTATGTATGTATGTATGTATGTATGTATGTATGTATGTATGTATGTATGTATGTATGTATGTATGTATGTATGTATGTATGTATGTATGTATGTATGTATGTATGTATGTATGTATGTATGTATGTATGTATGTATGTATGTATGTATGTATGTATGTATGTATGTATGTATGTATGTATGTATGTACGTATGTATGTATGTATGTACGTATGTATGTATGTATGTATGTATGTATGTATGTATGTATGTATGTATGTATGTATGTATGTATGTATGTATGTATGTATGTATGTATGTATGTATGTATGTATGTATGTATGTATGTATGTATGTATGTATGTATGTATGTATGTATGTATGTATGTATGTATGTATGTATGTATGTATGTATGTATGTATGTATGTATGTATGTATGTATGTATGTATGTATGTATGTATGTATGTATGTATGTATGTATGTATGTATGTATGTATGTATGTATGTATGTATGTATGTATGTATGTATGTATGTATGTATGTATGTATGTATGTATGTATGTATGTATGTATGTATGTATGTATGTATGTATGTATGTATGTATGTACGTATGCACGTATGTACGTATGTACGTATGTACGTATGTACGTATGTATGTATGTATGTATGTATTTATGTATGTATGTATGTATGTATGTATGTATGTATGTATGTATGTATGTATGTATGTATGTGACGTATTTATGTATGCATGTATGTATGCATGCATGCATGCATGAATGTACATACGAAGCATATATATATATATATATACATATATATTATATATATATATACATATATATTATGTATGCATGTATGTATGTATGTATGCATATATGTATGTTTGTTTGTATGTATATGTGCATTTAAGTATTCTTGTAGGCATGCATGTATGTATATACCTATGAATATATGAATCTATGTATGTTTGTGCGCATATATGCATGTATGCACGCATAAACGTATGTTTGAATGTACGGTTGCATTAATTGTTTTATGAAAGGATTAATGAATGAATGAATGGATAAATGAGTGGATGAGTGTTTGGATTACTGAATTGATAAATTAATGAATGAATGGATGAATAAATAAATGGATAACGAATGGATGGATAAATAAATGATTGGATGGATTAATGATTTGATGGTGGAATGAATGAATGGATGGATAAATCAAGAGATAAATGATGGGATGGATCAATTTAAGAATAAATCAATTTTTTTATGGATTAATGAATGTTTTAATAAATAGATGAATGATATAGTGTATGCTAGGTTAAATAAATGAGAGAGTGAATGGATGTGTGGAAGAGTGAATGGATGATGGACTTTTTTGATTAATTAATATATAAATAAAAATGAATGTGAATATGTAATATTTCATAAATGTTTGGACTTGCGAATGGATGAATAATGTGATGAATAAAAATGTGAATGAATGGATGAATAAATCGGCGAATAAATGGGTGATTAAATCGTTGAATAAATGAATGAATTATTGGATTAATTTATGAATGATTGCGTGAATGGACGAATGAGTTGATGAACGAAGGATTGGAAGAATGGATGAATAAATGGTTTTATGAATGAATGAATGAAAAACTGGATGATAGTTGAATGAATGGACGCATTAAATGTTTAGTGATGATTGAATGATAGGATTAATGAATGGATGAACGAATGGATAAATTAAAGGATGAATGAATGGACGAATGAATGGATTAATAGACGGATGGATTAATAGACAATTAAATCGAATCTTTTATAAATTAATGAATGGATGAATTTATGAGTGAGTGCATAAATGAAAGAGTAATGGGAGGCATAAATGAACGATTAAATAGTTTAATAAATATTTGTATGAATGGAAAATGAATGGATAATTGATCGACTGGACGAATGGATAGATGAATGACTGGATGAACGAATGGTTAAATGATTTAATGAATGAGTGGATAATTGAATGGATAAATGAACGAATGAATCATTGTGTGAATGGATAAATGGATTTTTGAATGACTGGATAAATGAATGGACGAATGAATATATAGATGAATAAATTGATCAATGAATGTACCATTTATTGGAAGAATAATAGGTTAAATTAATTTATGCATTTCTTATTTGGTGATGTAACATTTCTAGGTCTTTTAAGGACATTCGTTTTAAAGTTTTGCATTATTTTATTGTTTTTCCACTAAATAGCTTCCAGGACTTATCGTAGTACGTTTAGGCATAATGTTTCTGATTTCTTGTTCTATTAATGCAAACAGCTTGTTTCATAGGTCATTTCAGTAAATTTTTCTGTATTCCAACTTCATCGAATAAAAGTCGCAATAAACTTTACGTACGAGCATAGCTTTTTCGAGCCAGGTCATCAGTATTACTATACTGTACTGTTATCAGTATTTAAATTATATTGTAAGAGAATCGATTGCTCAAGTAATTCTAGAAAGTAGATGTCAGAAGTTTCACAGTATTTGAGTGTTTAGGAACACTTCTGTGTAATAATATCTGTAGAGGGCGCATTTTTGTTTTTCAAGAGTTATTGTAAACTTTCGCAGATATGAGTGCCTCACAAGCAACGAGTTGTATGAGGCCGTCTTAACTTGACAAATCTATATAAAGCAGTTCAGATTCAACATTACGTAATTGATCCAATTCCTACGAAATGTATGCGCTTTCTTCGCCGAAAAGTGCAAGATTTAAATAGACGAGTTAATAAATTCATTTAGATATCGATCTCACTAGCTCAGATTTTAACCTGCTGAGATATTCTTATTTGAACCTCCTTTCTCTTTTTCTCTTTCTCTCTAAATATGCATACATATATGTTACAGAACTTGGGTGGCAAGAAACAAACCCCAGCAGATGTCTAGTGAAATGAATTTGATCGGAAGCTTATAATTACATATACTGATTAGGTTTAATAGGGAAAAGTGTTAGACGTGTGACTTTTCAGCAAACGACCGCAAGTTCGATTCCTGCTCGTCACAGTTCAGGCTAAGAATGAGGATTTGACAATGTCTCTTAATTTTTGGTGAATTAAATGGATCAGCCATTCACTGGTTTTGCAGCTGGTGGAAACAAATCTTAAAACTTAATTTGCGACCTTTAAATAAATACCAATCCTGCTGTATGAAACCAGTCGAACAACAGTAGAACTAACATCAGTCGCATGTAAGGGCGCGTTTTGGCCTCCTTTGATCATCATCAGAGCACAACAGCAAACTATCTAGCCAGAATCGAACCACAGTGAATAAATATATGGAAAGCATATTAAGGTATGCGGCTCTCACGTCTGTTACTCTCGTCTACATTTCATTTAGCTGAAAACGTCAGCTTCACAATTTCTATGCAGTCACGAGCGTAAACTTTTATCATTCACATTAGTTGTATAATTAAAAAAATCATTGATTGCACGGGTGGTGGTTACAAACCTGTAAATCAAGTTTGCGAGCTTGAAGTAAACACCAATCCCATTGCATTTAACCAGTCGTCGAAGAACATAACAAAACTACCGCCAGGCGCAACGCACTGACGCGTTTCGACCTTCCTTGATCATCATCATCAGAGTACGACGGCAAACTGACTAGTGAGGATCAAACCGCATTGCATATATATATGGAATGTAAATTAAAAGACGCGGTAGTTTTGTTATGTTGTTCGATGATTGGTTAAATACAATGGGATTGGTGTTTACTTTAAGCTCACAAACTTGATTTAAAGAATTGATATATATATAGTTAGTTATGTGAAAGCGCATGCATGAAGCGGCTAAAATCTTGGCTACACGCGGCCTTTGTTATGCCATTTTGTTCCAATGTACTATTACTAATAATACTACTACGACTACCTCCGCACACCATTACACCAACATTAGGAACGGTTAAATTATCCAAGATTTTCTATCGTGGTTGGTAATTCTGAAAAGATCCAATCAATTCCCATTTCCAAGTATGCGTTGAGCTCGGCTTCATGATTAGACCGAACCAGATTCCCGGTGGAGCGTACGAATGATGCGGAAGCCATCGGAGTGAGGGAATGAATCAACAGTCAGCCATCACGTAGACTAACTTAACGCGTACTTGGAAATGAGGATCAATCGGATCTTTACGGAATTGACAGTGCAAATCTACCACCCACGAAAAGGTAAACTTGGATACCTTCAATGTGATGATCGCACTACACAACATAGAGCAACAAATTTCAAGAGATTATTGACGACTGTTTTATTTCCACAAAACCTTGAACTTTATAGTTTTTTGAAGGCGGAAATTGAAAATTAGAACGCTGATTTCTTGGTGGGCGGAGGTTGGGGTCTTCGTGGGTTTGCGACTGATTGGCCTGTCTGGCAGGTGACACTCTAACTGTACCGAAGTGCCATCACTGTAGCCAAGCGAGTTTTAAATGCCCACAAATCTTTACACTACCGATAGAGCCTACTCCGCATTAATTGGCCTACGTGAAATTTTATGTTATTATGTAGACCATGCCTGTGAGATTAATTCAACATGATTAACAGTTACGTACTTCATTGATGTCGTTTTTCGTTTTATATTCGTGCTAATTAAATAACACGAGTCTGTTTAAAACCTTTGCTCTTCACTGCTCCAGGTGAAAATATGGTTTCAAAATCGTCGTTCAAAGTACAAAAAGCTCATCAAACAGGGTCATGATCCCAGTCGCATTGCAAGCACTCTGGCGGCCGAAGACGAGGCCTGCTCCAGAGAGAATGACTTTGGTGAAGACGACTGTGACCGAAATGAGGACGGACTTGATGACGAGATAGGTGACTCTGATGAGCGCTTCTGTGGACATCGTGTGGAGGGCGTGGTCAATAAAAATGTCGGCGTTGACGCCACGCTAAAAGGAGAATTTTCACACGAATTGGTTAGAAAATGTGATGGGATCAACTCGGAGCATAAAATGCACGCGGCTCTACTCGGCGAGATGCTGACGACACAGCAAACCGATTCCATCTATACGGCATCACAATTGGCCTCCACAGATGGGTCGAATGTGAAGCCAGATTTTCACAATTATCAGCACAGCAATGCGTATCATCATTTATATACCAAAAATGACAAAATCAGCCCACGAGATCAACAGAGTGTGGGCAGCGAGATTTGTGAGGTAAGCTTGCATAATTCGATATCGTCTATCCTCCAATTAATAAGTAAAACTCATAAACCACCAAACGCCACACGAAAGATGCAAAAGAACTGAAAATTTACTTTATTTAGGTATAAGTAAAATACCCGGCTTAGCAATATTTACCGATGAAGATGATATTTTTACGATGTTTTTAGCACTAAATCGAGTACTATTTTCTTGGTCAACTCCAAATATTGACACATAAACTTTTGTCATTTTCAGGTTGAACAGCAGTTCGAAAAGGTGAATAGGATTGCATCAGGGGATATGGATTCATGTTACGCGTACTATGCAAATCAACCTCCAAGTAAAGTCTCAATAAGACCACAATTCACCAAAGTGGAAGACTCATTCACCATTGCTAGCGGTCTGGATTTGCTAGATTTTAAGCGAAGAAATCTAACTTCGTCCACTGACTACAACTCGATCCACTCTGAGGATAGATCCATAATTTCATCGGCCCAGCATTTGCACAGTCGAATTTCCCTGTTCAACCAAGTACCCCAAAGCCAACAATACAGTCAATTTGATCACAGGGGTCTTGGCTATTACTCGCCAAATCTCTGCTCCAGCGGGAATCCTGACGTTCCTCAGCCGTTCTCCGAAAATGGTCAAAACACAGTAATTGATCTCGCGATTAATTCAACCACGCAACAATCAGATTCTCAAACTGCAGATTGCGAGTCCAATTTTCAAATTCTTGATGTTCAACAACAACGATATCAACAGGTTGTCGACGAACAGAAATTGAGTGATACGAATCATAAAGACCACAAGTTCGATTTCGGATGCACACGTCTAATAGACGTTAGCCTAAACCAAACATCGGAGGCTAGTAAATCAACTGGACAATTTGAATACATCAGCACACAGCATATATCTGACTCTAACTCCTCTCCGTTCTCGTTTTTCAGATCAACAAATCTGGCGAAAAATGAAAAGATATCCTCCACACCTGGATTGATTTGTGCTGACACCATTGAGGCAGAACGAGAAAATAGAATGAGTTTTGATTCTGAGACGAGGAAATTGTTGTCAACATCAAAGCAATGTCCTGAGATTGATTCCGTATCAAACAGAAATGAATCTAATTGTGCTGCGTTGGGGATTTTAAATGAAAATGATAATTATGATAACAACCATGAAATAGACAATAGTTTTAATGGCGATGGCACAGATTATCACAACCTGAATCAAAATAAATCAGATAACGATACCAATGATGCTAAAAATAAAGATATTTCCCATCATGTACGTGGTGCCCAATGCAGCAAAAAAGTTGGAAACTTTGATTCTGGTTACCACGGCACCGAGATATCCGGTGAGCATAGTCAGGACAGTGATAAACTCATTTTGAACTCAAGCTTTAAACGTAAACGTGGCAGTAAGTCGATAATTTTAACTGGTAAACTCGATAAACGTCGCAGAATCAATTCAAATAGCGAGGCTGCGATAACTGCCGAGGAGAATTATGCGAAAGATCATGATCTTGGGAAGAAGAAAAGAGACCATAACGAAGAGGTTCTTATCCCTGCGTCAACAAATTTTGCAAACACCCACTGCCGAGCGGTGAATTCGCCTTTATTTACCCAACAAGATGCTTGTCTTGCCAGTCCTTGTGGAAATTTTGACCAGAATTTGCATTCTAAAGACTTCCTCAGAGCTAGCCAGAATGTTGCCTCTCCTCAGAAAATTCTGCTTACCTCAACTGCACACCAAGTGTCAAATGTCTCTTCTGGTGACTGGTCCCTGAATGACTTGCAAACCGTGTCTCCCAATATTGCAACGGCCAATCAGCACACTTCTTCTTCTCCCCTAATACAGAATCATTCTTTGGATCGTCAACAACAGCAGGATACAGACCAGTCTTCGATCTTCGCGTCAAATGACAAAAACAAATGTAAGTCGAAGCCAACCTACTTAGCAAATGGATTGCCTTCTAATTCAGTAAGGAGTCTTTACGACAGTTTCTCGACACGAGAAAGCCAGAATCCAGACGAGTTTCAACCAGCTAATTACTCGGAGACGGTTATGGGATCGTCACCATCCGCGTCCTCCTCGGCAACTTGTTTCTACTTCAGCAGTAGCGGAGACAGCAGTGTTAGTCCGCGTGTCGTCTCTTCACTGCACAGCAACACCCTCGCTGGAAATAATGCAGACGTAACAGATACCATACCTGTTTCGTCAACAAGACTTCAAGGCTTAGTTATTACAACGTCGTCAGCGTTGGCTAAACAACATGACAGTCCTGCTTCTGCGGCTACTTTTCAAAGATTAGCGACAGAAGAAAACGAAGTCGCGCATACCACTTCAACAGACGAAAGAGATGCCTATTCACTTGCATTTAAACCAGGTGGCAATGATCATTTCGCCAATCGGTGGATTGAGACCAGCAAGTCAGACAACAGCTTCGTGTATAATGTTGGGCGTGGTGACGCCTATCCAGCCTATCAATACACCGCTCACTCGCAAACACATATTTACAACAATCTCACTCATCCACAAACTCGTCAGGATCCCGAAACGTTGACTTACGATGATAGGGGAATGTCTGAAATCGTGAAGTATGCAAATAACGCATGTTTATTAAATAGCAAATCAAGCCACGATTTCATTAGACATGAGCACACACAATTGCCAGTGCCAGTGACCAGTAGTAAGTGCGAGGAAGCGTACAGGTTGACTGGCCGTGAGCATTATGAAATCGACGCATATGACGCAAATGCGTTGCAGAAATCGACAAATTTACAAAATTCTGGGCAAGAAATTGTTAAAATCAGTCAAGGTGTTTAACCAGCCCGCTGCAATGGACAATCTCCAATGTGTTTTAAATCGGTGAGACGACAAGTCTAAATGAATAGTTTATGGTAAGAATTTTGCTCTAAATGAGACGCTACCTGTCAACACAAACTAATTCATGCAACACCGATTCCACGCAAAAAAAATTCGATATCAATCGGGCTGTTTTTTCCTTGTTTTCTCTCCGTCAGATTTCTGCCCCGTCTAAGAGCTTAACTTAGATCACCGGCTATACTGTTTGGCGATTTCCCCCACTTCAGCTGCATTCGTAAACTGCTGATGAAGTCGTCGAAAAACGTGTCGTACGCGACAAATCGAGCAGTTGAAGGAATGCCGTGGAATAAAAAACAACGATGAGAGTTCACGACATTCGTTTTCAACTCTGCATCTTTGCGAATTACTTCATTAGGTATTTGGTTTAAGGAGTATATGAAAAAGTATAGACAATTGAGCTTAGTCGCGGAATAAATGTACAGACGCTCACTTAATTACCCTCACGAATAAACACCGTCAACTTATGAACACAGTAATTCTTTATATTTGTGCGCTTCATAAGTTCTAAAGTCAAACAAAAACACGAAAAAAACCATTAAACATAATTGTAATAGTTATATCAATAATAATAATAATAATAATAAAAATAGTAATAATAATAATAATACTACTACTAATAATAATAATAATAAAAATAGTAATAATAATAATAATACTACTACTACTACTACAAATAATAATAATAATAATAATAATAATAATAATAATAATAATAATAATAATAATAATAATAATAATAATAATAATAATAATAATAATAATAGGTAATAATATTATAACATTAATGGTAATAGTAATAATAATACGGTTTTTGCAAGTCTTTCAATGCTATAAAGTGACCGTCGGCCAATTGATTTTATGAGAGAAATAAATTGATGCGATATTGGGTATTGCATTATTACGTAATCCATGTTCTGGACAACACTAGATTGTTCCCAATTCATCTTTTTTCAATGTAAACTTATTAGTTTGTCTATATTTTGTGTCGTGTGCTATGGTATAAAGAATGTCTCCGAAATGGATACTCAAATTATCCATGGAAAATAGGAAATGAGAACAATTTCCAGTGAGCAAATACATGGAAAATATAATCATATTGTGGCAAGTGGGTTTGAGCTTCCACAAAATCATCATAATAATTAAGCAATCATCAATGCGCTATGGACCCTCGATTACAAAATAATACTGTTTAAATTTTTCAATCAGTATTGGTACAATCTCTGTGGTGTACCAACTGAACGAAATGGTTATCATCTGCAACGGAAAATAATAAATGCCTTGATAACTCGGAATTGATGCTTGCATTGCTTTGTCAAATGACTGGGCTCCATTTTTGCAAATCGAGAAATTTCTAACTATATATATATATATATATATATATATATATATATATATATATATATATATATATATATATATATATATATGGCAAAAGAAAAATAATGAAGAATTGATAGCAAAATAATTGTGGATGAATAAGCAATAAATTAGAAAATTATTGTCGTCATAATATTTTCTTATTTATATTTGATTGAATGGATGAGATATAGTAGTTTTTTGTAATGCAAGATATATTTCATTAGTCATACAAGTGGTGTGAACATACCAATTTGGTAATAAATCGTTTCTTAAGCAATTTTCCACAAGCTAATTTTTTGCATTTATGCAACTGCGATTTTTCCTTCAAAATCATTATTTTTTATTAAAGACAATTTACGTTTCCAAATTTGGGGTTTTTAATGTCAATTGCGCATGTATAAATCCATAAACATATATATATATATATATATATATATATATATATATATATATATATATATATATATGGAAAGAGAGACACAAGCAGTTTCAATATGTGACGTAAAATATTTTGTAAAATTGTTTCCTAATTGTGCATTAAGCATAGTAATACTTCTAGGCATTTCCTGGTTTTCTAATCGGGTACTTTTTATTTAGTTGGCATTGTCTTTTAAACTCATTAACTTTAAATGTGATATCAATTTAATAGACTTTTGTGCATTAACAGACGTTACGTCCGTGCATTATCTTAACACATTCCGAAGTGATGCTCATCATAAAAGCAATAAACATCCATTTCCTCGGTGTTAACCAACTGAGCAATTACGTTGACAATAGTGAAGTTGAAGAACAATTTACAATTGTCCATGCAATAATGTCTATCATATTAAATAACATTTTTCTATAATTATTTCATTGTATTATTTATAAGTAACTCGCGCTTCTACTCAAATGTATTTATCAGTTACACGTAAAAGAAAAATTGTGATTCAAATCCTACTTATTTTACTTTTTAATAAAATAATGTATATTCACGTTTACATTTTATTGGCAAACTGGAATAATTGGTTTGTAATTGAGATCGAATACAATCTGATAGCTTATTTTAACATGAAAATTAACATTAAAATTAGAGGGTTACATCATTGAATCGATTTATCAATAGAACTTTTGGAGTTCATAACTTATTTGCTTGTAGTCTGATTCTATCACAAGACTAAGCGCTTATTAATATTTTGTCTTATATTAAACGAACACTGGTTTCGCGTGTGGTGATAACATTTATTTTAATCAAGGTTGCGATCTTGATATAAGCACCTGGTCCATTAATTACTTACATATGTCAGTATAAACAAAGAATTGTATAGTGTAGAAAAGGCAATTCATCCAGTAGACCGGTTTTGTCCGCATTGGGAACTCATCAAGTACTGGCCAGAATTTGCTGCGGTCAGGGCTCGAACCTGTGCAGGTCTGCTTTGGAATCAGGTACACTAACCACTGAGCCATCTTACCGCACACTACACTACACACAAATTTCAGTTATATACCAACTAATGTAACATGGTTAGTCCATTTTTCCTTTAGGTGGAGCTCATATGGCATCCATTTCGACCCAAAGTTCCAACTAACCCTTCCACAATCTGTCATTACTGAACAGACACCACATTACATGGGGAAGTGATATTGAAATGAACATTTGTATAATTAAACGAACATTCGTTTCGTGGTTGGTGATAACAATTTTTTAATCAAAGTTGCGATCTTGATATAAGCACCTGACCCATTAATTACTTACATATGTCAGTATAAACTTAGAATTGTATAGTGTAGAAAAGGCAATTCATCCAGTAGATCGGTTTCGTCCTTATATTACGTAGTAAAACGACACATATGCATAATGCGACTAGCAATAAGTAGATAGGAAACAGTTTAAACTAATATATATATATTATATATATTATATTATATTATATTATATTATATATATTATATATATATATATATATATATATATATATATATATATATATATATATTATATAGTGTGAGTTAGCATTGAAGTCGCATTGTCGTTGACTTTAGATTATGTTAGCTTCACTATTACAGGTTTACACATTCGTCTAGGAGACTGTACCGTCCTATTATTGCACATTCTTTGACCAAATATATGGTGGTTAAAGGGCGGAATACCGGCTCCTACTGATGAGTCGCCAGTAAGCACGAAACCAAAGTGCTGTCCTTAGTTTATCCTTCTGATCATAATTAAACTAATTTGTTACTAGGTGCGCAACAATTAGTACATAATTGCATATATATTAGTTATCCACCACAAAAAGTATCTACTTTAAATCAAGGTTGCGATCTTGATATAAACACCTGACCCGTTATGTATGTATGTTCGTCAGTATAATCTAAGTATTATATACTATGGAAAAGACAATTCATCCAGTGAATAGTAAATGTTATCACCACCTGCGCAACCAATGTTCGTTTAATTATATAAATGTAAATTTCAATATCACTTCCCCATGTAGTGTGGTGTCTGTTCAGTAATGACAGATTGTGGATGGTTAGTTGGAACTGTGGGTCTAAATGGATGCCATATGAGCTCCACCTTAGAGAAGAAAGCCCAACTGAGTTACATTAGTTAGTATACAGCTAAAATTGTGTGTAGTGTACTGCAGGTTTGCTCAGTGGTTAGGGCACCAGATTCCGAAGCAGACATGCCCAGATTCCAGCCCCGTCCGCGGAAAATTTTGGCCAGTGCGTGATGAGTTTCCAATATGGACGAAACCGGTCTAGCGGAGGAATAGCCTCATCTATTCTATACAATTCTTAGTTGATAATGACAAATATATCTATTTAATGGGTCAGGTGTTTATATCAAGTTTGCAACCTTGATTTTAGTAAATGTTATCACCGCCCGCGTAACCAATTTTCGTTTAATTATACTGGATTACTTGCCTTATGAAATTGAAAACAATGTGTATTAGGCGGTAGGGTAGTTCAGTGTTTAGAGCAACAGATTCCGAAGCAGACGTGCCCAGTTTCGAGCCCTGTCCGCGGAAAAATTCTGGCCAGTGCGTGATGAGTTCCTAATAAGGACAAAACGGTTCAACTTGAGGAATTTCCTTTTCCACACTATAAAATACTTGGTTTATACTGAAAAATTTATTTAAACAATGGGTCAGATTTTTTTTGTCAAGATGGAAACCTTGATTAAACTAAGTGTTTTGTTAATCGGCGCTTCAACTGACACCTTCAGCATACAGTAACAAGCTGCGATGGAGACTGTATGTCATTTAGCGGCCGAAATTGTTTCTCAGATCTAAAGCCTGCTGATGCCTAACTGACACTGGCATTAAACAAACCGAGCGAATATATTGATTTTCACACGTGTCCATTCTGTGGCACTTATTGTCTAACATCTCCTAAGGTTCTTCGGCATAAATCAAGGCCGCCAGTATACTTGACTTACAGAATTTGGACTTGGTGTCTAGTAGAATAGAGGGCCGATTCCTGAAGTATTTGCATACTTTGTTAACAACAGTTGCAGGTAGACTAATGCATGGTCTGGTGGCACCAAGCATTCTTGTCAAATTATATCATTGAAGACTGGGCACAGAGCGCCGTTCAGCATTATGTGAGGCTTCGATTTCAAAGACCGTTTTTGTGGCATTTAATTTACGATCGTACCAGTTGAGGACTTCCTGAGCGCAAACATTGGCTATCTGTAGCCCGTCCTCCTTTCCAATCAATAATAAATGATTGCGCGAGTGGTGGTAACAATTCTTTAAATCAAGTTGGCGAGCTTGAGGTAAACACCAAGCCCATTGTATTTAACTAGTCGTTGCGGCTGGCGGTAGTTTTGTTATGCTGTTCGAAGACGGGTTAAATACAATGGGATTGGTGTTTACTTCAAGCTCGCAAACTTGATTTAAAGAATTTGGGAGCAATTAAACATTGTTGAACGTTGGACACCAATCGCAAAATTAGTTAGCATACTCTCGCCGATCCGAATACTGGTCTATAAGTCATAAGATGAGTTTAGAATAAGTGAACAATTTTGGCCGGACCTACCATTAAGCAAACCTTGCTTTAACATCATGCACAACACAGAATCGAAAATTACTCTGTTGCCCATAAATCCAAATATATTGGATCATGGTTATTGGTGGTCGAGTGAATGATTTTAGTCGAACACCCGAATCCGGCTCAAAGCCATACATAGTTTGGCATGGTTCACTTGTCTAGCTCTTCACAAATCCACCTGACAATAGCAACGGTAATCATTTTTGATAATGAAAAGAGAATACTGCTAACAAAATAGCTCGCAAAAGGACCAGTTTTGCATACCTGATTCTCTGATTGCATTCCGAGTTGTTTGCATTCGCTGACTACCTGATTATGCCAGATATTTCGGCCTCTCCATTGTGTAACATGTTTCTTTTAAAGCTTATTTAGGTACTAAGTTTACTTTTTTTGGATAGGAACCAGATATATATATATATATATATATATATATATATATATATATATATATATAGAATAGCTAGTAAGTAGGTTTGCCATGATAAATATCTCAATTAAGTTATGTGAGTTATCTGCGATTAATTATATTTACCAACTTTATGCTTAATTGAATAATGTCATAACTGCCATGAAACTATATTTACTTTTTCTGATCGAGATCAGTGTATACGGGCCAAGTTTGTCAGACGTGTTCTCATGCCATAAATTTAAGATCAATTTTGCCGATTTCAATTAATGCCAAATTGATTTATATATATATATATATATATATATATATATATATATATATATATATCGAGTGCAAAACTTCTAATCAGAAAAATTTCATTGCGGATAACGTTTAGCAATAAAAAAAGCTTCAGCTCTAGATATTTAAACTTGATTTATTCACAAAAGGACATGATAGCGGGTAATTAATTGACTAAACAATTATTGTGGGCGAGGTGATAATAATTACTTAAATTGAGTTTGCATATCTGCAAGAAACACGAAGCCAATTTCACAACTTTCAAACAATTCCAATTGACTACTGCAGATACGCATACCTAAATTCTCAGTTTTCCTATTCCATTATCAGTGCACAAGGGCAATCTAGCAATGAGTGATAAACTCGCAATTATTCTGTGTCATTTAAATCAAGTTTGCAAACTTGGGATAAAACCCTAACCCATTTCAATTTACTATTAACAAAATATCGAAGGACTGCAATCAATACCATGTAATGACGCGTTTCGACATCCAATGATCATGTAATTATGTATTAGGCGTTGCGAACCTAGTAACAAATTAGTGCAGTTGTGACCAGAAGGATAAACCAAAGGCAGCATGAACGGAAAGTATAATCTCATGCACATTTGTTTCGTGCTTACTTATCCAAAGATCATCACTCGAACAAGAAGGCAATTCGCCTAACAAGGATCAGATTCCAAGGAATGTACAAGATAGGCATAAAAAAGATCTACGGCTCCAACCTCTAGTAGTCTCTCATTTATTGTATCAGACCATTAGAGGAGAGAACCAAATATATCATTTTTCGTAATTTATTGATGCATTGGTGTTTGATCCTCGTCATTCAGTTTGAAGTTTTCTAACCTGCCAGTGTTTGCAAACGCATAAAGATTTGCTAAGTTTTGCAAATAGCTAAATAAATGGTATCGGTATTTATTACAATTCACGAAAGTGATTTATAAATCAATGATCGTTTGATTATATAGCTTAAGTTAAACTATATTGCTTTAGTAATTAGGAATCATCAAAAAATTATCAAATGCGTATCCACATATCTCAAATCAAATAAGTTAATACGTGGAGTCATCAAAACTTGTTTCATATAACAAGGATTGGATCCAGCCTCGGCATTTTGCTACGCAGTACTGTCCCTCTTAAGGTAAAAACAAGTCAGTAAATTCTTTAAATCAAGTTTGCGAGCTTGAAGTAAACACCAATCCTATTGTATTTAACCAGTCGTCGAACAAAGTAGCAAAAATACCGCCATTCGCAACGCACTGACGCGTTTCGAACTTCCATGATCATCATCAGAGGACGACAGCAAACTGACTATCAAGGATCAAACCGCATTGAATATATATGGAAATCAAATTTAGATATGCGGCTCTCACCTCTAGCAGTCTCGCATACATTGAACTTGACTGGAAATGTCGGCTGCACAATTTCTATGCAGTAACTAACATTAACTGTTTGCAGCTTTCGCCACATATACATATATAGGCAATACAATTTAACAATTATTGATTGCGCGTCTGGTTGGAACAATTCTTTAAATCAAGTTTTCGAGCTTGAAGTAAACACCAAACCCATTGCAAAACTATTGCAAGTAAATTGATGTATTCTAGATTGCTTAGAACTAATATACACGATATTTTGTTAAAGTTTTGGTCAAATATGATTAGGAGGATATGTCAAATTCAGTATGAATAACTGATATATTCTCATATACACATGGGATTTGTGCTTACCGACGACTCATCAGTATGAGTCGGTAAATCATGCCAAACCTACTACAATGAGTACTCCGGCAATAGTAGACACAACAGCATATGAAGTTTTTAGCAATACGACTTTACAGCAAACACGTAATATATGACACATACTGAGCCGGTAAAAGGTGTCAAGAATATTAGTTATTTTGCTAATCCGACAAGATTCAAATGGTGGCCTTGACCGACATTAGTAAGCCTTTCTGTCGGACGTTTTTTTTTGTTTTGTGCAATAGACGTAAGCATAGGCTTTTTGTAAAGTCCTAGCCAGAAAACTTAAGATAACTGCCGTATTTTGTGGACTATAAGGCGCACTTAAAAACATTTATTTCTCATAGAAATTGGCAATGCGCCTTGTAATCTGGTGCGACTTATGTGTAAAGAAACCTGCGTGAGAGAAATATGAAATGAAATATGGTCAATAGCTGAAGTAATGCCTGATAATATTACGATCTGCCGTAATGTATTTCATTATAAAACTTCGGTAGAATTTTTGTCAAAGATACTCGATATTGAATTTTTTTGGGTCTTATCTTACAATCACAATTAACGATTACTATAGTTACCTATATTACCTTACTAAATGTAAGATTCGGTTTTTGGGGAAGAACTAATATATATGCAAGTATGCATTAGATTTTGCGCACCTATTGGCAAATTAGTTCAAATATGACCAGTAGGATAAACCAAAGACAGCATGAACGGACATTATAATCTCGTGCGCATTAGTTTCGTGCTTACTGGCGACTCATCAGTAGGAGCCCGTATTACGCCCCTAAATCACTATATATTTGGGTGAGCAATAAGGGAATATAGGACGATACAGTCTATCATACGAATGTGTAAGACGTCAGTACTAAAACTAACTTAATATAAAGTCTTGGATAATGCGAACTAAAAGATAACTCACCATATATAATATAAATACCGAGTCTGTAAAGCGTAAAAACACTATGGCTATTGTGTCAGTACACGAGACCAACATTGTGACAGCTGAAAAGGTACATAGCACTGTAACAATAGCCACCTTTAAGACAAAGATTGAACAAAGGGTCCTATCTAGGGTTGGCATTACTTCAAGAGAAATTCCTCGCAGAAGCGCCCGTATAAGGATGAAGCATGCAGCCCAATGATGAAAGCCGAATTCGAGCTGAAGTGAACATAATTTAATTAATATTTGTAAATTTGTTTTATTAAATCGATGCTCGTTATGCGAGAAAAATACTATATATACTTGAGTAAAAATAAAGCGTGTGTGGCACCTTTACAATATGGCTTCTGATGGGTTGGGAACGTTGGTTCAAGGACTGGCTGCTCAAATGAACAATTTAACTACAGAATTAGGCATAATTAAGGCTCGTCTAGACGATAAACTGATAATAAACACAGATGAAATCCGAGTGCATGGGCCAACCAATAGAGGTAGACACAACAAGTACTAAAACTATGGTTGCTGGATCGGTACATGATACAAACACGATGGATTTCAACGTATGATATTGTTCAACATAATTTAGAATCACAACTATCTTTGAAATCCTGTTACTCCTGCAAATCCACTCACTTTGATCTTGATCGATATCAGTTACCAGATGTCGCGGCAATCATGATATCCTTCGATTAAATATATACCAGTTTGATAATGTTTGTTGCGGAGAACTAATATATGTGCAATCATGTATTAGGTGTTGGTACCCTTTACAGACTCGGTATATATATTATATATAGTCGCATTGTCGAAGACTTTTAATGAAATTTGCTTCACTTCTACAGGTTTACACATTCGTATAGGAGATTGTACCGCACTATTTTCCCACATTCCTCACCCATATATATATATATATATATATATATATATATGTACCTATTGTTTATGCATACTCAGATAACTTAATATATTAGGATTTTTTAAGTTTATTTACTCGAGCATATACAAATTTTGTGAAAGCATTTTAGTAATTAAACTTTTAACTTGGTAATTCTTAGAATTCATTTTATTCACCTATTGTTAAACTGAATAGTAAAAGTATTAATGGTATTGTGTACGAAATACGTCTTATAATCCGACTCGCCTTATTTTTGAAAAAGATGTCCGTTCATAGAGTATACGCCTTATACCCGGATGAGTTTTATGGTCCGGAAAATACAGTAATTATATCTATTAGTTTAGTCATTAGATAAGTTTGCGTCATCCGCTTTTTATTTAGACAAACGTTCTGCTAATATAAAGACTTCTTTAAATCAAGTTTGCGAGCTTGAAGTAAACACCAATCCCATTGTATTTAACCAGTCGTCGAACAACATAACAAAACTACCGCCAGCCGCAACGCACTGACGCGTTTCGAACTTCCTTGATCATCATCAGAGTACGACGGCAAACTGACTATCAAGGATCAAACCACATTGAATATATATGGAAATCAAATTTAGATATGCGGCTCTCACCTATAGCAGTCTCACATACATTGAACTTGACTGGAAATGTCGGCTGCACAATTTCTATGCAGTCACGAACATAAACTGTCTGTAGCTTTCGCCACATATACATATATAGGAAGTACAATTCCTTGATCCTCGATAGTCAGTTTGCCGTCGTACTCTGATGATGATCAAGGAAGGTCGAAACGTGTCAGTGCGTTGCAGCTGGCGGTAGTTTTTTATGTTGTTCAACGACTGGTTAAATACAATGGGATTGGTGTTTACTTCAAGCTCGCAAACTTGATTTAAATAATTGTTACCACCACCCGCGCAAACAATTATTGTTAAATTGTACTGCCTATATATATATATATATATATATATATATATATATATATATATATATATAGGCGAAAGCTACAAACAGTTTATGTTCGTGACTGCATAGAAATTGTGCAGCCTGACATTTCCAGTTAAGTTCAATGTATGCAGAGACTGCTAGAGGTGAGAGCCGCATATCTAAATTTGATTTCCATATATATTCAATGCGGTTTGATCCTCGATAGTCAGTTTGCCGTCGTACTCTGATGATGATCAAGGAAGGTTGAAACGCGTCAGTGCGTTGCGGATGGCGGTAGTTTTGTTATGTTGTTCGACGACTGGTTAAATACAATGGGATTGGTGTTTACTTCAAGCTCGCAAACTTGATTCAATGAATTGTTACCACCACCCGCGCATACTATTATTGTTAAATATAAAGACTTTATGCATTGGCCATATCGTCATCAAACGGAAAAGAATTCAGAAAAAATTGTTTAATGTCAAAACAAAATATACCAGCATAAGTGGCTTTCAATTATGACCAGTAGGATAAACCAATAACATAATGAACGGAAAGTATAATCTCGGGAATCTAATTAGTTATCCATGAATGATTTTAAAACTTTTCAAGGATACTATGTGATTTAAATTTTAATTTGAAAGGAGTTTACTGACATATTATATTTCACCTAACTTTTTTTGTCAAATTTAATGGAAACAATTTTATGGTTATTATAATCAAGGTTGCGGTCTTGATATAAACACCTGACACATTAATTACTTACATATGTCAGTATAAACTAAGAATTGTATAGTGTAGAAAAGGCAATTCATCCAGTAGACCGGTTTCGTCCTTAATGGGAACTCATGTACTGGCCAGAATTTGCCGCGGACAGGACTCGAACATGGGCACGTCTGCTTCGGAATCTGGTGCTTTAACCACTGAGCCATCCTGATTTTATGGTTAGCCAACGATTGACGTTGAAAGACGTGGTTTGTTTATTCGCAAATTTAGCTTTCATCTCTGTTCCACTGATAGATGGATTCTGATTGGTTCCATCACTCTAAGGCTTTAAAACGGCGTGTACTGTTTCCTGCAAATCATGGAATTTCATTTACTGAAGATTGGCTCACGACATTTTGAGTCGTCATTTCTCAACACATCATCAGGTAATCACTACAATACTTCCAAAATAGACAAATTATGGCTAATTATTTAAATCAAGTTTGCGAGCTTAAAGTAAACACCAACCACATTGTATTTTAATAGTCGTTGGAAACCATAGCAAAACTAAACAAACATTGGTGATAACAATTATTATAATCAAGGTTGCGACCTTGATATAAGCACCTGACCCATTAATTACTTACATATGTCAGTATAAACTAAGAATTGTAAAGTGTAGAAAATGCAATTCATCCAGTAGACCGGTTTCGTCCTTATTGGGAACTCGTCATGTACTGGACAGAATTTGCCGCGGACAGGACTCGAACCTGGGTACGTCTGCTTCTTTTAATTATATAAATGTTCATCTCAATATCACTTCCCCATGTCGTGTGGTGTCTGTTCAGTAATGACAGATTGGGGATGGTTAGTTGGAACTTTGGGTCTAAATAGATGCCATATGAGCTCCACCTAAAGGAAAAATAGACTAACCAAGTTATATTAGTTAGTATATAACTGAAAATTGTGTGCAGTTTAGTGTGCGGCAGGATGGCTCAGTGGTTAGAGCACCAGATTCCGAAGCAGACGTGCCCAGGTTCGAGTCCTGTCCGCGGGAAATTCTGATCAGTACGTGATAAGTTCCCAGTAAGGACGAAACCGATAAACTGGATGAATTGCCTTTTCCACACAAAAAAAACTTAGTTTATACTGAAAAATGTTTTTACATAATGGGTCAGGTGTTTATATCAAGTTCGCAACCTTGATTAAACGACATTATCACCGCCGGCGCATCCAATGTTCATTTCATTACCACTTCAACATCTAGCGTGGTATCTCTTCTATAATGACAGATTTTGGATGGTTAGTTGGAACTTTGGGTCTAAATGGATGCCATATGAGCTCCACCTAAAGGAAAGGCTAACCAAGAAACATTAGTTAGTATATAACTGAAAATTGTGCGTAGTGTACTGCAGGGTGGCTCAGTTGTTAGAGCACCAGATTCCGAAGCAGACGTGCCCAGGTTCGAGCCCTGTCCGCGGCAAATTCTGGCTAGTATGTAATGAGTTTCCAGTAAGGACGAAACCAGTCTTCTGAATGAATAACCTTTGCCACACCATACAATTCTTAGTTTAAACTGAGAAATGTATGTGCGTAATGAGTCAGGTGTTTATACCAATATCGCAAACTCGATTAAAAGTAATATTACATACATTTATCTGTTCTATTAATTTTTTTAAACTATCATATTTGTTTAAATTTTCTATTGAACATGTAGCCAAAGTTTGCGGAAAGATTTTTCATTTAATTTTGTTTCGTGACGTAGTTAATAATTTTTTGAGAAGAAACCTTATTATTTATTTACACCATCGTCGCTTGCTCTATACGAACACCAATTCTATCACCAACATGTTTGTTAGCACAAATTAGGCATTTAAAATTTCAGCAAATGTAATTCACTGTGTATACCGATTTTACTCCTTACTGGTAACTCTTCAGGTGCAGTCCAGAATTTCCACACGGACGTAGCTGGAAACGGGTTACAATTTCTTGAGAATCTGCGGCTTTATCCACTGCGCCACACTGCCGCACACTATTTGGCATCTATTTCGACCTGAATTACCCAACTGATTAGACTTAATCTGTCACTTCAGAACGTGCTCCACGCCACCTATGGAAGTGGTACCGCATTGAAGATTTTTGCAATTAAACAATCATTGCTTGCGCGGGTGACGATAAACAGAATATGAATCAATTTTGCGAGTTTGATAAGTACACCTATCATATTATATACGTATTTGTTAGTATAAACTAAGCATTATATAATGTATCAAGGGTAATTTATCAAGTAGGCCAATTTCGTACTAACTAAGAAATCGCCACACACCGTCCAGAACGTTTGCACAGATTTTAATCTTTTTGCCGGTACTGAGATTAACGTCTGACCCATTTTGAACCGACTGCGCAACGTAGACAAACGCATGCCAGTCGCGCGAACTGACACACTTCGAACCTCCCCGGTTAGCATCAGAGCACGACGGAAAACTGATTGGTAATTTATTTAAAGTTCACTAAATCTCTCATTACTTGTTCAAACTTTGCGAAAGGGGCGTTAAACATATGGAAGTGTCTTCATTGAAAATTTTCAGCTAATTTTCCAGCCAATTACAACGCATGTGTCTGCTAGGAGTGAGAGCCACCTTTGGATATATATATATATATATATATATATATATATATATATATATATATATAATAGTGTGTGTGTGTGTAGTTGGGCTGCTTGCTTATAACTGTCGCTGTTCCATTTGCCAGTGCTTCGAGTAAAGGTGACAATTGGCCCAATTAATATTTAATCTACATGGACCGGGAATAGGGTAAGTTCACTGTTTAAATTTTTCGCGTTGCAATACGTAAGGCGTCGAGAACTATCTGTGTATCAATTGTGCATATTTAAATTGGTTCTGTAGAGCAATTATCTTGTAAACAACTTTGAGATAACCAATTTCTTTCAACGAATTGTTCCTTTACTCATTCGGCAGGCATGAGCTCCCTTAGTATTTGAAACAAATTTAAAGATTTCTGCTTCATTACACAGTTTGCCTGATTGACAGGGGATAGCTGTGGTGGAAATTTCAGTAATTTTCGCTTATCAGTTTAGCAATCCGGGATTGTGCGTCTAATGACACCAATTATTCATTTAAATCAACTTTGTGAACCTGAAATTGACACCAAACAGAGTTTGTCATTCAGTCGCACAGCACAGCAACATTATAATCAGTTACTCGTAGTGACGTGTTATGAAATTCCTTGCCTATTAGCGGACCACAGTCGAGCAACCCATGGACTCATAGTTTAATTATGTAGATTATTTTTTAATCTACGTAGAGAAAACATATTTAATAACAAAGTGTAAGTTTAACAATAATTGATTGCGCGGCTGGTGGTAACAATTCTTTAAATCAAGTTCGCGAGATTGAAGTAAACACCAATCCCATTTTATTTAACCATTCGTCGAACAACATAACAAAACTACCACCTGCCGCGACGCACAGACGTGTTTCGACCTTCTTTGATCATCATCAGAATACAACGGCAAACTGACAATATATATTCAATGCGGTTGATCCTCGATAGTCAGTTTGCCGTCGTACTCTGATGATGATCATGAAAGGTCGAAACACGTCTGTGCGTCGCGGCTGGCGGTAGTTTTGTTATGTTGTTCGACGACTGGTTAAATACAATTGGATTGGTGCTTAATTCAAGCTCGCAAACTTGATTTAAAGAAAGTTTAAGTTTACTGTGTATAATGGCCAGTTTATTTCAAGAATATTCAACTGCAAAATAATAACATTCAGATATAAACATTGTGAGTTTTCCGGTAATCTAGGTTGTAAACTTGATATAAACACCTGACCAAATGAGTAAATACATTTGTCAGTATAAACTAAGAATTATATAGTGTAGAAATGGCAATTCATCCAGTAAAATACTGTTTGTTGCGGAGACCTAATACATATGCAAGTATGTAATAGGTGTTGCGAACCTAATACAAATTAGTTCAGCTGTGACCAGAAGGATAAACCAAAGACAGCATGAACGAAAAGTATAATCTCATGTACACATTCGTTTCGTGCTTACTGGCGACTAATCAGTAGGAGCCTGTATTATGCCTTTTAACCACTATATATTTGGGTGAGGAATGTAAGATAATAGGACGATACAATCTCCTAGATGAATGTGTAAACATGCAGTAGAGTATCTAACATCGTATGGTCTCGACAATGCGACTTCAACGCTAACTCACTCTATATAATATATATATATACCGAGTCTGTAAAACGTACCAACAGTTAATGTTCCTAAGAATGTATTGGGTGTTGCGAACCTAGTAACAAATTAGTTCAGTTGTGACCAGAAGGATAAACCAAATTATAATCTCATGCACATTCGTTTCGTGCTTACTGGCAACTCATCAGTAGGAGCCGGTATTACGCCCTTTAACTACTATATATTTGGGTGAGAAATGTCGAAGACTTTATATTAAGTTAGCTTTAGTACTGACGTTTTACACATTCGTATGGGAGATTGTACCGTCCTATTTTCCCTTATTCCTCATCAAAATATATAGTGGGTTTAGGGCGTAATACCAGCTCCTACTGATGAGTCGCCAGTAAGCACGAAACGAATGTGCATGAGATTATACTTTGGTTTATCCTTCTGGTCACAACTGAACTAATTTGTTACTAGGTTCGCAACACCTAATACATACTTGAATTCATCCAGAAGTCCGTTTTTATCCTCATTGGGAACTCCAAAAACTAACAGAGATATTTTAGTTAGTATATAACTGAAAATTGTATGTAATGTGTGGTAATGTGGCTCAGTAGCTAGAGCACCGAATTCCGAAGCAAACGTACCCAGGTTCGAGTCCTGTCCGCGGAAAATTTTGGTCAGTACGTGATGAGTTTCCAATAAGGACGAAACCGGTCTACTGGATGAATTGCCTTTTCTACACTATACAATTCTTAGTTTATACTGACATATGTATGTGCATAATAAGTCAGGTGTCTATAAGAAGCTCACAACCTTGTTTAAAACTAAATTAAATAACAAACTAGTTCAAATAGGACCAGAAGGACAAACCAAAATAAGCATGAACGAAATGTATAATTTTGTGCACACAAGCGTTACGTGCTTATTGGAAACCCATCAGTAGAAGTCGATACAACGCCCTATGCCCATTATATAATGGGTCAAGGAATTGGGGACAATTTGATATTGCAATCTCGTATATGAATGTGTATAGATGCAGTGGTGGAGTTACCATTGTGTAAAGACTTCGACTATGCTATTTTAGATCCAACTCACTATATATATATATATATATATATATATATATATATATATATATATATATATATATATATATATATATATACGTAGCCTGCAAATGGAATCGATACTATTGTTCCCGAGTTGGTAAATAGTGCTAATACCATAATTGCCAAATCGGTACACGATACCAGCAATATAGTCGCCAAGTCGGTACATGATACCAACAATATGGTCGCCGAGTCGGTACATGATACCAATTCTTAATCAAGTTATAGTGTGGAAAAGGCAATTCATCCAGTAGACCGATTTCGTCCTTATTGGGGACTCATCACATACTGGTCAGAATTTGCCGCGGACAGGACACAAACATGGGCACGTCTGCTTCGGAATCTGGTGCTCTAACCACAGAGCCACCCTGCCACACACTACACAAAATGTTCAGTTATATACTAACTAATACTTCTCAGGTAGCCTTTCCTTCAGGTGAGTTCTGTATGGCATCCTTTTAGATCTAAAATTCCTAACTAATCATACTCAATCTGTCATTGGGTACGGATGCAGACCTGCCCAGGTTCGAGCCCTGTCCGCGGCAATTTCTGGCCAGTACATGATGAGTTCCCAATATGTACGAAACTGGTCTACAGGATGAATTGCCTTTTCTACACTATACAATTATTAGTTTATACTGACACATGTAAGAAATTAATGGATCAGATACTTATATCAAGATCGCAACCATGATTTTAGTAATTGTTATCACCGCCCGCGCAACCATTGTACGTTTAATTTGTTTATTGGAATATTTGTTGTCTGTTTATGATTGTTCACTATTTCTTGGCTTCGGGTAGTTGCATTTTCTTTCAGTAAAAAGTGAATTTCAATAATTATGGTTGGGTTTAATTGTAGCTTTACTATCACTATTTTATTTGTAGAATATAAACAAATCAGTTGAGTAATCAAAACATTCGGGCTTGATGATTTCTTTCTTCAATTTGCCTGAACCCTTCCCTGTGACCATCGAGAAATATCACACGCCATAACCTTGATTGAACTGCGATTATACCACCATGCTTTTGAAGATTAGCTTCCTCTTCGAGGCAAGCATATTCCGACCACTTTGATGATGTTTTTTTCGTAAGATACTCTTCGAAAACTGTTTAAAACTAAAAATTGCCGTAGGCCACCAACAATAAATAATATGTTACCTTGTATGTACCAACTGTAGCAGAAAATGTTGTGTATCTGTTGGCTGTAGAAACATTCTTCTCAAAAATAGTTTTCATTTCCACACTTTTGTCGTGCGTGACCTTAAGTTTAATGCTATCATATATTCTAGTAATGTTAATAGGAAATATATCAGATAGAAAGCACTATTTCACTCCTGATTATAAATATATTTGGAAATCAATATAATTCCCTACACAGAAACGACATAGCTAAGCTTGTTGAATGGTTAAAGTGAGAGTGACACTTGACAGCGAACAGACGACTTATTATTCTGTAAATAAAATTAATATTACAATTCAATGTCTTTAGAGGTTGTGAAATATTTGCGTTGACGCGTTAAAATGAATAAAAAGTAGAATAGGTTTTGGGAACTATGGCAGGTCCAGTAGTGGTAGGAAAATACTGTCGTTATTCGTCTTAGAAGCATGCTTCAGCCGAAAGTATTGGCTAATTATAGGTCTGTTAAATTTCCCTGCAATGTTTTCAACTCCCATTTTGTTAGATATTTCCTCGCTTAGGCTAGTGTCATTCGCTCTCTACATTGTCTCAAATTTCGCGAATACCACTAATTATTATCACAGCATTACTCAATGTATCGTAGCTTGAAAAATTCCTCGACACTCTGGATAGACAGACAGCCAGTGCTTCAGTCTATAGACATGCACACACAAATCCACAAATACCAAACGAATTCAAACGAGTTGATTACGTACTATACACAATAATACACATACGCAAATATAAAAATATATATATATATATATATATATATATATATGACCTATCATTGCAGCTATACGAATGTATGCAAAACTGCGCATAAAATACTTTGAAAATAAGATTCTCTCACTCCGACAAAACACCAGTATGCAAGACTATACACGAAAACCTATATGTGCTCATTTATTGTTTTAAGCTGATTTTTTACAATTATTCAGGAAAATACTTCGACTACACGGAAAATATTCTTATAATATAAAATAAACAATAAATAGCGCAATGAAGCATAAATTTATTATAAAACAAAAAGGCACAGTTTGGAAAAAGCAATTTATTTTGTCAGAACCCAACTCGACTGCAATTTGTGGTACCTTATATATTAAACATTGCAAGTTTGCGAGCTTGAAGTAAACACCAATCCCATTGTATTTAACCAGTCGTCGAACAACATAGCTAAACTACAACCAGTCGCAACGCACTGACGCGTTTCCACCTTCCATGATCATCATCATCAGAGTTCGACGGCAAAATGTCTAGCGAGGATTAAATCGGATTGCATGTATATGGAAAGCAAAATAAGTTATGCGGCTCTCACCTCTATTAGTCTTCCATACGTTGTACTCGACTGGAAATACCTGCTGTATAATATAATGGTATTGCAATTTGCTTGAAACTCGCCGAATAGCTTTAAAGAATTCTTACCGACATACGCGCAATCAATTTTTGCTTAAATGTATTATCTAGATATATAGCGAAAGATGGAAAAAAATTGTCTTTGTGACTGCATAGAAATTGTGCAGCCGACATCTTCAGTCAAGTACAATGTTTGCGAGACTACTAGATGTGAGAGACGCATGTCTTATTTGCCTTCCATATATATACACTACGGTTTCATCGTCATTAGTCAGTTTGAACTCGTAATCTGAGGTCGAAACGTGTCATTGCGTGCGACTGACGGTAGGTTTGCTAAGTTATAGGCAATCGAGGATCAAACCGCATTGAATATATATGGAAATCAAATTTAGATATTCGGCTCTCACCTCTAGTAGTCTTGATTGTACTGGACTGGAAATCTTTGTGATTGCATGGAAATTGTGCAGCCGATATCTTGAGTCAAGTACAATATTTGCGAGTCTACTAGATGTGAGAGACGCATTTCTTATTTGCTTTCCATATATGTACATTTCGGTTTCACCCTCGCTAGTCTGTTTGCACTCGTAATCTGAGGACAATCAGGAATGGTCGAAACGTGGCAGTGCATGCGACTGGCTGGAGTTTTGCTATGTTGTTCGACGATTGGTTAAATGCAATGGGATTGATGTTTACTTCAAGCTCGCAAATCTGATTTAAAGATATGTTACCACCAACAGGCGCAAACAATGATTATTTAATGTAATTATTCATATTACAAATTACTTGACCACTTGTGAAGTATGAGTCAGACGTTCCGGCAAAGGCCACAACTTAATTGTATTTTTTAAGTTAGTTTGAGACGTTACTTGAGTAGCATGTTAAAGTGGCTAATAATAAATATATAGCCAAGTTGCATCCGTTTATTTTCGTAATCGTTTTTTCTTTCTCTAAAGTAAAATTATTTATCAAACAATCTTGACAACCTTTAATTCGATGCTTTATCTTGCAACACCCGGATTAATTGCTCACTATGCCAAGTGCCCCAGTATCTATTTAAGGTCCACACCTTAGTATAATATTTTTATTATGCAGCAATGAAGTGCTCGTTTTTAAATGCTGATTCATTTCTGTTAGGATGGATTTTATTACGCGAAACAATATTTTATCATTATGAGGTAAGAGAGTATTTTCACCAATAGCACAGCAACATTAGACGATTACAATCGGTTTGGCTTAGAATTAGTCAGTGGCGAAACTACAACGCAGTCATTGAAATTTTTATGAAGATGCTGTCCAACTACTGAAAAAAAGGCAATTGGTAATTCAACTATCATTTATATAACTGATAGCCAATTTCTTTAAATCAAGCTTGCGATCAAGGCCAGAGTGTATGGATTTACTGGAGTAACAGGTGTTCAGAAATTGTAATTCTCAATTTCGGTGAACAATAGCATAAATTGATATCCATCAGGTTGGTATCATGTACCGACTCGGTAACCATAGTGTTAGTAACATGTACCTTTTCGGTACAATAATGTTGGTATCGGTTACTAACACAATAGCCATAGAGTTAGTATCCTTTACAGACTCGGTATATATATTATATGGTGTGAGTTAGCATTGAAGTCGCATTGTCATTGACTTTAGATTATGTTAGCTTCACTATTACAGGTTTACACATTCGTCTAGGAGATTGTACCGTCCTATTATTCCACATTCTTCTACCAAATATATAGTGGTTAAAGGGCGTAATACCGGATCCTACTGATGAGTCGCCAGTAAGCACGAAACGAATGTGCATGAGATTATACTTTCCGTTCATGCTGCCTTTGGTTTGTCCTTCTGGTACCAACTGAACTAATTTTTACTAGGTTCGCAACACCTAATACATACTTGCATATATATTAGATCTCGGCAACAAACAGTATTGAACTGTAATAAATTGAATTGAATGATGTCATGCTTACCGCGAAATGTGATAACTGATATCGATCAAGGCCAGAGTTTATGGATTTACTGGAGTAACAGGTGTTCAGAAATAGTTGTAATTCTCAATTTCGGTGAACTATAGCATAAAAATTAAATAATGTTTGCTGCGAAGAGCTAATATATATGCAAGTATGTATTAGGTGTTGCGAACCTAGTAACAAATTAGTTCAGTTGTGACCACAAGGATAAACCAAAGGCAGCATGAACGGAAAGTATAATCTCATGCACATTCGTTTCGTGCTTACTGGCGACTCATCAGTAGGAGCCGGTATTACGCCCTTTAACCACTATATATTTGGTCGAAGAATGTGGAATAATAGTGACGGTACAATACCACATTCTTTGACCAAATATATAGTGGTTAAAGGGCGTAATACCGGCTCCTACTGATGAGTCGCCAGTAAGCACGAAACTAATGTGCATGAGATTATACTTTCCGTTCATGCTGCCTTTGGTTTATCCTTCTGGTCACAACTGAACTAATTTGTTACTAGGTTCGCAAAACCTAAACTATAGCATAAATTGATATCCATCAGGTTGGTATCATGTTCCGACTCGGTAACCATAGTGTTAGTACCATGTTCCTCATCGGAGTACGACGGCAATCTGACTAGCGAGGATCAAACCGCATTCCATATATATGCATAGCAAAAAAAGAAACGCAGCTCTCACTTCTATTAATCCCGCAAACATTGTACATGTCGGCTGCACAATTTCCATACAGTCACGAACAATAAATCTTTGTATCTTTCGCCACCTATGTATAGTCAATACAATTTAACAATCCATGATTGCGCGGTTGTTGGTAACAATTCTTCACACAAGTTTGCAAGATTTAAGTAAAAACAAACCCATTGTATCTAACCAGTCGTCCTTACAGCAAGTAACCGGTCACACACGGACGCGTTTTAACCTTCAAATCAATACAATGTATGCGAGACTACTAGAGGTGAGAACCGCGTCTTTTAATTTCCATTCCATATATATTCAATGCGGTTTGATCCTCGATAGTCAGTTTGCCGTCGTACTCTGATGATGATCATGGAAGGTCGAAACGCGTCAGTGCGTTGCGACTGGCGGTATTTTTGTTATGTTGTTCGACGACTGGTTAAATACAATATGCTCAGTGTACTTCAAGCTCGCAAACTTGATTTAAATCATTGTTACCACCATCCGTGCAATCAATGCTTGGTTAATTGTATAACCCATATATATGTGGCGAAAGCAGACAAAAGTTATTGTACGTCACTGCGTAGAAACCAAGTAGAATGTATATTTTTTATATTCAAGAAGCTTAATAAAGACTCTCGAGTACCGTTCTGATATACTTCAACTTTCACTTTTCTTCTGCCAAGCAAGATAACAACTGACAAATGCGAACCCAAACGCAATTAATATAAAAGATTTGAAATTCTGGAACACTATTCCAATCCCTCATAGACCCTCGAATATTTCAATGATTCAAATGCTGTCTGTACAATCTCTTGCTTCTTTTATAAAAATTCTTCAGCTTAGCGCCATAATAATAATTAAAAATAACTCGTTAATTGGTAACAACGGTCATCTGAGTTGACAATCGAAAAATTTAATGTAAAAATTTAAAAAAATAACCAATTACACGGAACGCTTGACCCTAATTTGACAGATGAAAGTCAAATTGCCTGAATTACTCATATTCTTTCAAATCCACTCATGAAATCTGAGTGGTGAGAGCCGCATATCTAAATTTGATTTCCATATATATTCAATGCGGTTTGATCCTCGATAGTCAGTTTGCCGTCGTACCCTGATGATGATCATGGAAGGTCGAAACGCGTCAGTGCGTTGCAGCTGGCGGTAGTTTTGTTATGTTGTTCGTAGACTGGTTAAATACAATGGGGTTGGTGTTTACTTCAAGCCCGCAAACTTGATTTAAAGCAAATAAACATTCTATTCTTAATTTATAGAGGCAAATGCATGAACATAATGGTACAAATGTTTATATGAAAATCGGAACCTTTATTTAATTAAACGTTATCACCGCTCGGTAACCAATGTTCATTTTAAAATAATAGGTTGCTTATCATTAAATAATGCATGAACAATAAATCAAGTTCTTGATTCATAATTGCTAAAGGTGCACCGTGTGTCCATTTGAAACTTGTGTAAGGTATTCCCTTTTCGCCAATGTACAAAATTTCCTCATACATAACGCGATTCCAACTTTATTTAGTTATAAGTCTTAGAGCACCTAACCAGAGGTTAACCCATTAAGGATTAGCAACCAGTGCCGAGGTTAGCATTGAAAGATGGTGTGATCCATTATGTCCATTGATTTTGAACCCATTGCTTATTCATCATTAGAAGCCTGAATTGCGCCTTAAATACACATATTGGTGGAAAAGATAAAAACGAAACTGAATTATTCAGTTTTGCTATGTTGCTGGGATTGATGTTTACTTAAAACTCGCAAATGAGATTTAAAGATATGTTACCACCACCCGTGCAATCAATGATTATTTAATCGAATTATTTATATTCCAAATTACTTGACCAATTGTGAAGTATGAGTCAGACGTTCCGGCAAAAGGCCACAAATAAATATATTATTTAAGTCAATTTTAGCCTTTACTTGAGTAGCATGTTTAAGTAGCTAATAATAAATATAGCGAAGTTTCATATTTTCGTAATGATGTTTTCTTTCTCTAAAGTACAATTATTTATCAAGCAATCTTGACAACCTTTAATTCGATGATTTATCTTGCAACACCCGGATTAATTGCTCACTATGCCAAGTGCCCAAGTATCTATTTAAGGTCCACACCTTACTATAATATGTTTCTTATTCAGCAATGAAGTGCCCGTTTTTAAATGCTTATTCATTTCGTTTAGGATTGATTTTATTACGCGAAACAATATTTTATTATTATGAAGTAAGAGCGCATTTTCACCAATTGCTAGCGATATAAGACGATTAAAATCGGTTTGGTTTAGAATTATTCATTGGCTAAACTGAAACGCGGTACTTGGAGTTTTTATAAAGATGCAGTCATACTGCTGAAAAAGGTAATGGGTAATTCAACCATTTTTTAAACAGGTAGCAAATTTCCTTAAATCAGGTTTACGAGCTTTAAGTAAACAACAACCGTATTGTATTTAACTAGTCGTCGAACAACATAGCTAAACTACTGCCAGTTGCACGCACGGACGCGTTTCGACCTTCAAGTCAAGTGTTCAATTTTATAGCCTATATACATCTGTGGCGAAAGCTGCAAACAATTAATGTTCGTGATTGCATAGAAATTATGCAGCCGAAATTTCCAGTCAAGTACAATATATGCGAGACTAATAGAGTTGAGCGTATCTTATTTTATATATATTATATATATATATATATATATATATATATATATATATTAGTTACGTAATGAAATGCAATTTTCATCCGTTAAATTTATTCGCTATGCCTTTGACAGGAGGGGTAATGAGATTTTCTTGAATGTTTTAATAAAACAGATACTGAGAGAAAATAACTCTGGAAATTCTGGAATAAGATTTAATCTTTCTCTAGATCCAAAAAATTTCTAGCTCACGGTTAATTTAATTCACATATTTCTCACATTATCTGGAGAAGCACGACAGTTTGTGAGGTCTCAGTTCGTGGATTACTGGCATTTTGAATTGGCAATCGATTTACTTTCCATTTCAATTTTATTTGCAGATAATTTTGATTTCACGTTCAAACTTACCACTGTACTCCGTCAAAATATTCAATTGTGCTTCGATCTGTTATATTTTCTTTATTTGGACTATATATTTTGTTTCAATTTAAATTTTTGTTTGATCAGTATATTTATTCGATTTGAGAATTTATCTTTATTGTCTACGTGATGAATTGCCTTTTCTACACTATTCGATGCTAAGTTCATACTGACAAATTTATGCATATAGTGGGACCACTGTTTACATCGAGATCGCAAACTTGATTTAAATAACTGTTATCACCGCCCGTGCAACAAATGTTCATTTAATTATACTTCTAATTATTTCCAAAATTTTATCGCTATGAACTAGATACTGAAATTGCCTTCTATTGTTCGAATCCTAACCCAAAGTCTGACAACAGTGTCAATGAGCCGAGCAGAACTTCAACAAAAGGAGGCTGATATCTCGGCTTTGACTATCAACCTTTCTATATCCACTTTGCAGCTATATTTATTGCGTCAGGCCGATTATGCTCTTAACTTGGTTGCGAGAGAAGTTATTCTGCACAACCGCCTCAGTCGCAATCCATTTAATGTCTCTCTCTCTCTCTCTCTCTCTCTCTCTCTTTCGGTTTTTGAAAGACGTGTTGATCTATAATATGATCGTGCGATTGGTAGGCAATTTTCACAATTTCAAATATTCCTGTGAAAGCAAACGTCATACATTTGTGCTAATTTCCAACAAATGTGTTAATAACGATAAGCTTGAATTGCTAAATTATCGAGCCCCTTTGGTTGGAGCAATGTAAGTAAAATTACGGCGTGCCGGCCCAATTTGTGAGTGACGAACTGAACCAGCCACATGCCCTGGGCACGTCTACTTTGAGCCCTGTCCGTGGCAAATTATGGCCAGTACGTGATGAGTTCCCAATAAGGACGAAACCGGTCAACTGGATGAATTTTCTTTTCTACACTATACAATTCTTAGTTTATACTGACATATTTAAGTAAATATTGGTTCAGGTGCTAATATCAAGATCGCAACCTTGATTACAATAATTGTTATCACCGCCGGCGCAACCAATGTTCGTTTAAATACCAATATATTAGTTTAGAATAATTAACCTACGGAAAAATATGCTTGAACGCCATGTTTCACATGATTTTTTAGACAAAATTTTAAGATTTTACCTAAATGGCCTGTTCGAAAAGTTATAATAATATTTATTTTTAATATTTAAATAAAAATTTTTTGCGCGAGTGGTGATAACAATTAGTTTAATCAAGGTGGCGATCTTGATATAAACACCTGTCCAATTATGTACATAAATTTGTTATTATAAACTAAAAATTGTATAGTGTGGAAAAGGCGATTCATTCAGCAGACCGATTTCGTCTTTATTGAGAACTCAACACGTACTGTTCAGAATTTTCCGCGGACACACAGACGTGCCCAGGTTGGAGACCTGTGTTAGGCCTCGTCATAATTGGTCATGGGTCCAATAACCGATATGAGTAATGGCTAATATTTAAGGGCTACGAAATCATGGCGACACCGTGCCCTAGTAGATGGATTTCGTTAACCTTAGTATGCACTGTTCAGGTTATCAATGACTGCTTAATGCATAGAGTTAAATCTTACCATATACTTTTAATTAAATATACTTCAAATTGAGGGTGTGCTTATTTCTTTGGAAAAATTTATTCAACGTCAGCATTTCCCTTCATTATAATTAAGAAGAAAAAGTTTCTTTGCGTGCATTCGAAAATTAAAAAATATTAATAATTGCTAAAATCAATTATTTGGAATACATATCAGATAATATATACACACCGATTGTTAAAATGTTAAAATTGCTATAAAAGTATGCTATCCATTAAATAATTTTTAAGCAGAAATTTTCTCTATTTGAACAAAGATTATTGCATAAATTTTGCATAAATATCGCCTTTAAAGTGAACCATCTAAAAAAAATTGAATATAGTTTTATTTTCCAGAAAATGTGCAACACTTTCATATTTTGGTTCTTCCTCAACACTATTTTAGAGAAATTCTCATTGCCACATTTTGACATGTATAAACATTTTTGTAATTATTTTAAGTACACTACTTTGAAACAAAACTATTATGCCATTCATTAAAATGAAAATGTCTATTATTAAGCAAAAATGCGTTTAACAAAGGATTAATCGTTATTTTTCATTTAACAATATTACTAGGAAACGATGAATACATAAAAAAGGAATGTAATTTTTTAGAATATCGACCTAAACGAAGAGAAAACAAATCGACAGATTCTATAATTGAAATTTGAAAAATCTGTAAATGTTTTGAAAATAAATTTTGATGATAAAAAATGAAACATAGTTCAAAATAATAAATAGGATTATAGCAATTATTTTAAACTAAATATTACTCTATAATGGATGGCTATAGAATTATGCATTTTTAAATTAAATTTAATAAATAAGAGTATCTGAATTATTTTTCCCTTATGACAATTTATTAAACAAAGGAATATAATTGAAATTCAAAGAGCAAACTGAAATATGTGGTTGATGTTTAATAGTACATACCAAAGCAACAAATTACGCAAAAAAATTATTTGTGTTAGGATTACTCCAATGGTTTTGGTACGTCATGTACTGCATTCCTTACTTAAAGAATTCTGAGATGTGTGGCGTGTATACGCAAAGTATAAACCAATACAATGACTCCAATTTTGCCCTCTCGAAGTGGAGTAATTAATGAAACTGTATTGTTGCATTTTATCATTTCATGATTTATTTTTATATTTTTTTCGGAAGAAAACTAAAGATTATTTCAATAACGTTAGCAGACTTGAGGTAAAAACAAAATCAGTTTTTGTTTATTGCTGACACTCACATTTCGGCATTTTAAAACCATATACTTGGTGCTTAAAATAATCATCTGACCCATTAAGTATTTACATTTTGTCAGTATAAACTATGAATTGTATAGTGTAGAAAATGCAATTCATCCAGTAGACCGTTTTTGGCCCTATTGGGAACACGTCATGAACTCGCCAGAATTTGCCGCGGACACGACTCGAACCAGAGCACGTCTGTTTCGGAATCTGGCCTGTACATAATGAGTTCCCACAGGGACGAAACCATCCATCTGGATGAATTGTTTTCTAGCACTATACAATCATATATTTATAAAGATTTTCTATATATATTATATTATATTATATATATATATATATATATATATATATATATATATATATATATATACAATTCTTTGTACTGATAAAATGTAAGTACTAAATGCAACAGGTGTTTATATCAAGTTCGCAACCTTGATTATAGTAAATGTTATCACCACCCGCGCAACTAATGTTCGTTTAAATAAAATTTGTGCTGTTTGATCTTAGAATTTTTCAGTAAGCCATCGTGATTTGGTGCTGGCCAGGGAAAGTGAAAACGTGTCGGTAAATGTGGTTTGCGGCAATTCTGCTATGTTTGTGGCCGGCCAAAGTGAAGTATCTGGTGTCTAACTGAACTCCACAACCGTTATTTGAACAAATAATTGCGCATTAAAGTTTTGTGTTAATAGAAATCACTTTGCCAAATAATTAATAATCATTTCATCATCAACTATTTTAATAGAAACTAAATTAAAACGAATGCTACAATAAAAATCTAGAAAGTCAACAATGTTAGAATCAAAATAAATTAAATTTTTTTGGAAATCACCAATAAAAGTTATGTATAATAATGATTTTATAATTTGCTTCCCTGAAATTTACACTGAATTTTTAACACCGAAATTGTTTATTTGTCTGATAAGTTTGTCAACGATGTCGGATATCTTCTTTGGAACGACGCCTAATAGAGTCAAACGGATATCATCATCTAAAACCCAACTGACACAAAGTCGTTCGAACAAAGTACTATATCAATTTACCTATATTAAAATTCCTCAATTTTCTACGTGCGTTTAGTGGGTTCATTATTAGCCTACATGTAAAGAGTTGTTTGTCAACTCAAAATAAATTAAGTGTTTATTAAAACTTCCGCATGAACACCATCTTCTTGGTTATTATGTGAATCACAATAAGTCAACAAACGAATTTCGCATCGAATTTGTGTCAGATGTTTTGGTGCTGACGGTTATAACTTGATAATGAGCGCGTAATTGAATAGTATAGCTAGACTAAGCTGTTCAAATAGAAGAACAGTAAACAAATTTTGGTGTTGAAACAATGAAGAACTCGTAGAGAATATTTTATAATATGAGTATTGAGAATAGAAATACCGATTACAAAACTTTAACGAATACATTCACTAGAGAAACACTTTAAATTATTTATAGAAACCTATTTACTTTTATAAAAAAATTATTATAATAAAACTGGCAATTCACGACAAGATTTATGCGTAATTACACGTAAAATAACTTTAGCTATCAATTAGCCTCGTGTAAATTAGCATAAAAAATAATAAAGGTAGGAATGCTAGCTGCAATTAAATTGGAATGCTCGAAGTGCTTTTCAAAAGGCTGAAATTATGGTGGAGGTTTCAGGTGTAAGCAAAGCAGATAAAAATATGATTCCATCAATCGGTAGAATAATATATCAAGTAATATCAATTACATTGACTTTAACATAAACATTATCTAAAAAAAGTTGGGATGCAGAGATGACTAAATAGCTTTTCCGAAAATTGGCTAATTTTTGCGACAAAGACGCATAGTTGAACAAACAAGATGAGAGAGCTTACCGGTGTACCTGATTATACTGGTGTAGTTGCATAAAGATCAAATAAAATGATAAACTGCAAATAAAACATAATTCCATTTCAAAGTATAATTTCACAATACCTAACCTTGTCTTTTTTACCAAAAACATCTATGACGAGCAATTTGTACACGATAACTGGAAAAATCGAACTACGGAAATAAATATCTATCATTCATAATTTATTAAGAAGAAATTCACACTCATTGAATAGATGGCAGAAAATTCATTTATGAACATTTTTAGTAAAATCTTGACAATATATTTCAAGTAAACATAACTGCAACTAAAACGTAAGTTACACACTGAGTGTACACATTGATAATATAATTATATATATATATATATATATATATATATATATATATATGTGTGTGTGTGTGTGAAATACATATTTATCAGTTATAAAACTCAAATGCATGATCAATAAAGCAAACTGCGTACTCTACGTTTTTACTACGGTGCTTAAGCACAACTAATTATTAATTCGGCACAACTGGAAGCAAAAATATTCGTACACGAAAATTTCAACGAAGTTAAAGCCTTACTTTAATCATGGATTGCGCGGGTGGTGGTAACACTACTTTAAATAAAATTTGCAAGCTAGAAGTAAACACCAATCCCATTATATTTAACCAGTCTTTGAAAAACATAGCAAAACAACCGTCAGTCGTACGCATTGACGCGTTTCGACCTTCTATGATCATTATTAAATAACGACGGTAAACTGACTAGCGAAGATCAAACCGCAATGCATATATAGGGAAAACAAAATTAGATATGCGGTTCTCACCTCTAGCAGTCTCGCATACATTGTAGTTGACTGTAAATATCGGCTGCACAATATCTGTGCAGTCAAGAACATTATCGGTTTGCAGAAGTCAAAGCCTGTTCGAAACTCAGTAAATTGATACGAGCATAACCAGATCCCAAGCATCAAACAGTTGTACAGTAACAGTGACCCATAAACGCATAAAAGCAGCTGTGCATACTCAGGCATCAACACGCAAATGACTGCATACAAATGTACGACTGCGGAAAATAATTACAAGTGAAACTTAAAATGGTAGCAGTTATGATTCACATCATTCGAATAATACACAGAGTGGATATCATTGAAAGATTTTGATTCGTGTTTGTAAGTACTCTCGAAACAAAGCGGCCGTAATACACTATAAACAAACTAATACTTATTCAAGCAGATTTCTATCCCTAAAATGTATCGTATAATACTCAAAAGCAATGGGCATTATAAGGCTTGTACACGCATACATATATATCATTATATATATATATTATATATATATATATATATATATATATATATATATATATATATATATCCAGTCAACATTTTTTAGCAGCATCGATTTCTCCAGATGCCGTTTAAGTTAGTAGACCAAGCTGACTAAACAGATTGCAGAAAGTTTATAACATAAGCAAACAAAATGAAATCAAATCGAAATTATTAAAGAAGGTATGGAAAATCAGGTATTTGGCGCTCACCCATTATAGTCTTGCACATATTGCGCAGATTTTGCTTGACTACTCTGAGTGAGAGACGCATATCTAATTTCCCATACCTTCTAAAAGCGTTGCCGATTGATCCTCGTTAATCAGATTTCCGTCGTACTCTGATTACGATCATGGAAGTAAGAAACGCATCAGTAAGTGTGGCTGATGGTAGATTTTCTAAAGTTTTCGATTGGTTAAATACAGTGGGATTGGTGTTGATCTCACGGTCGCAAATTTTATTTAACAAATTGCAATCACCACCCACGCAATTAATGATTACTTGAACAAAAGGTAGGTCTCAAAATGCTCTAAATTTAGTGCATATTATCAAAAATAATATAATCAATTTAAATACAATAAAGAACGAAAATATTAATATGGTAGTTACTAATCAAGCCAATAATATCTACACTGCAAGTTTTGTCTTATTGTCGCCAGCAAAAGTATTACCAAATGCAATTTATAAAATCTACTGCCAACCGTAATACCTTCAAATGACAATCTGCCAAATGAATACAGTGAATTCCGTATAAATATCACAGATCCGAGTAGTAAGACAACGAAGTGTGAATCGAATAATTGTTCTATTTTAATAACTTGTTCGAAGTTATCTTGATTGTTTAAAGCACACGGAATTGGCACAGAGACCGCCTGATTCGAAAAGATTAGCTACTGTTTAATTGCATACAGGCACATCTATTAAAAACAAAATTGAATGCAGCAGAAATAAGAAGAACAAATTTTGTAGAATAAGGAAATGTAAAATTTTCATTTGTTTCAGCACATGCGATCGTGCGATGCAAAACTAAACAACGAGTAATAAATAATCGCTAAGCTTTCACAACTCTTTACATTACAAGAAAAATGTGATAAAATGTGTTTCGCTTTCCAATGTTTGGTCTATCATATATATATATATATATATATATATATATATATATATATATAGGCTATATATATATATATATATATATATATATATATATATATATATATATATATATTATTTTGAATTGCGAGTTTTAATAAAATTCATTATACCCTTCCTGTGTGCAAGAACAAAAAGATATTTTATGAGATATATATCATATATATATATATATATATATATATATATGATATATCTATATATATATCATATATAAATATATATATATATAAGTGTACAAAATGTCTCTACAGACTATTTATGCTTTAGACGATTAAGATTCTTATAATACACCAATTACGCCGTCTATACATCAGTAACAATTCCAGTAAATTCATTTCCAGAATACTGGCTGCACTTGCTTAATCGAATGTGCTCAGACTGCAAACCTTGGCCTTTGTGAGAATTTCTCGCGGCTATTCTACGCCTTTGCTGAGCTAAACTGATTTCCACCCGTTGAGGACTATCAACGGCATCACCAACCATACCAACACCGTTGCTCATATCTGCGAAATCAAAATCGGCAACACTTTCGTCTAAATCGGCAATGTAATCCGTTTTGTTGTCAACCTCAGAGCACAATAGAGCAGATCGCGGCGGTGTCGACATTTGAGCGTGGCCTGGCGACCAGTTTGAGGATGTAGATGCAGAAGGCGGGGCTAGTGGTCGGTGATACTTCAAGGGATCTGGAGGCATCGGGTGTCCGCTACCATACCTTGGTGAATAACTGATTGAGCTATGACCTGATTCTGAATATTGTGTATTATACTCCATCGTGAAGTGGTTCTTCGGATTGCTTGTTGCAGCCTCAGTGTCAACCAGCTGGTCAACGTCAATACCGCGCCCGGGCGATGAAAGCGGCATGAAATCGTAGGCCGCCATTCTTGATCTGCCCTCTAAATGGCCTTTGGTTGGCATTGTGGCCAAATCTGACAATTTGTTCATGTCTTGTTGTAAAATCAACGGATGACCGACTTCAGGAGTTCCGGGCAAATAAACAGCGGCTCTGAAAGATCCACTGTATTCATCCATTAACGTACCCCATTCATTTTGTCTATTTCTGGGCAGTGGAGTGATGGCAGTTGTTCTGAAAACTTGATCCGGCTTCATGCTACCGTTGTAAGTAGCAAAATGTTGATTATCGCATTCACCTTTATATTTCAGAGATCCACCGCTACGAGCCTGTTGCCTGTAGTCACCTGATATCCGAGGTTTTCTATTCTGTGGAGCATAGGGAATGAGAGAAGGGCTGCATAGAGTCGCAATACTACCTGTTGTAGGATAAATACGTGGGGAATGCACTGAAGTAGTGTGCGGAAATAAGTTGTACCGTGGTGCTGGCTCATAGATGAGTTGCGAAGAAGTGAACTGAGTAGGCACGTACTGATATATAGATGGCTGTTGGTTTTCTATTTGCTTAAATTGCTCCTGATATTGTGGCTGTTGATTGAGGTCTATAGTCGGCCTTCCATAACTCGGCGTCAGAAACTTTGGAGCCAATCTGAATGCATCCTAACAGGACATATTGGTAAAGCGTAAAACAAAGGTAAGTTGAAGTAAAAGTTAGCATTAACTGACAGCGAAATTTGTACGCTATTATTAATCTGATGATACGTTGGAAAACCGGGATTTCTATCGAATAAGTCAAGTTAACGCCAACATACGTTAACAAATCTATAATATCTTAAACAATTTCAATTGTGAATGCAACCTACAAACTTTACCACAGTGATGTGCTTAATGCGCGACCCACAAAAAGTTACTTGGATTGATATTTTGACCTAAACCGGTGGCATACAGAATGGGAATCCGTCGCTAGGCTTTAAGACTTATGCTGCATCAATCGAGGACAAAACAGAGTGCCTCCGGTTTACGTTTGATGGAAACTTTTGACTTCTACACTCAAGTCGGTGGACTAGGATGAAACTATGGTGAACCCTAAGGATATTCTTTCAAACCTAAACATTTTGTAGCATGGATCATATCAACATCGGCTGAACTCAGCCAGTGGTCTGGTTTACATAATGTGGATATGAAGAAACACAAAATGTATTTTTATGCTTAATTTTCCAATTAATAAACTGTGAGTTCACTGCGATACAACTTTTAAACACTCGACGATATTACAGGCATATAAAGTAATACACACTTCCAAATTGATTAAAAAAAGGACGAAACCAGCATTCTTCAGGTAGACATTGCACTGTTCCCCAGTTGTGCACATCCGCTTTCAGCAAGACAATATTTACTTGTTAACAGGTGCACTCGTAAAATAAAATATAGTGCTAGTTTTAACATTTTTAGTAGGGCAACACGTATTTACTCTCCTAGGAGTTTGAAAACTGTTTCGGTTATTTTGCGTTATTTTCTAATTATAAATTAGTTGCCCTCCTCCCACGGTTTACTTTTTACTGCGGCTGACTCCTTTTGGAGGATAAGCCGGCTCCATGACATTTCATGGAGTTTCTTGGGAATTTGGTACAAGTGGTGTCCCCTCACCATTCGGCTTTTTGATCGAGGACGCACCTCTAGCCTTTGCACATCCAAGCGCAGTCTGCAAGGCAGCAGTAAGTTGCATGGTTGCCGGTGGTTGTTGAGAGCTCATTCGCCATTCGGAAGTACGGGGTACCGTCCAGGAGTCCATGTAATCCTGTGGCTGTTGAACCCTTTTGTGGCGGGGAACACACGCCGAGTCATGGCGCCGTCGTCGGGCTCATGTGGTATTTTATAGGAGATCCGATTGCCGGTCGGAAATCCACCACGCTCCGGTGACACCACCGCCATAGCCCCGTTAGCCCATGTACGATCGGCCATCGAGACATGGTTGACACCGTCGTACCACGTTGAGGAGGGGATGGACTTTACGACGGTTTAGATAGATTGAAACTTAATCACGTGTGCATATCAATTATTTATTCCCTGTGGACCACAATTTCTTGTCCTTACATTGCATCTGACTTCGCTTTGATTACGTCCTCCACCTAACTTCTCCTATCCGGCTTGAAGAACAAAATTCAACAGCCATCTGCATTGGGTATAATCTACAATTGAGCTGGAAACTGAAGTTCATCATATCTAGGCCAAAAAAGCGAAAGCCCATCAATCAAGGCCAAAAAAAACGGAAAGGATTCAAACTTGACCGACCTATGAGTACCATCAATTGACCCGCACAGGTAAAAGGCAAATTCAAGAAAAGGAAAGCACTGCGCAAGTTACGTCAACATTTAAGCATTACTTAAAACAAATAAAACATATCGGAGAAAACTATGAATAGAAGGTGATGCGAAATATTACTTCATTTATTTGAAAATTTCATAAAAGGCAAATTGTAAAAAATATACCATATCAGGAAAATTATGTCATCTTGAACCGAGCATGCAAACCCAATTAATTCGGGCTTTGTCGCGAGCATAGTGCATCTCTAGCTCAAAATCAAATTGTACTTAATTTTTGCTCGCGTATATGAGTATATTTAATTAAATTGACCATATTTTATAAAATTTAACATATTATCTAATTTGGGTTTTCTTTTAAGTCGTCAGTACGTGTAATGACTAGCTAAATACAATACCGTTCACAAACTTGATTTAAATAATCGTTACCACCACCCGCGCAAACAATGATTGTTTAATTGTATTACCTATATATATGTGGCGAAATCTGCAAAGAGTTAATGTTCGTGACTGCATAGAAATCGTGCAGTGTATGCGAGACCACTAGATGTGAGAGACGCATATCTAATTTCGCTTTCAATATATATTTATGTATTACGATTTGATCCTCGCTATTGATTTTTCCGTCGTACTCTGATGATGATCATGGAAGGCCGTATTTATAAAGTCTTTCTAAAAATCTACTCCACTACCGCTCTAATGTAAAAATGTATAGGAGATTGCACCTTCCAATTGTCCGAAATTTCTTTACCATAAAAATTGTTGATTGGAAGCGTAGTGTTGGACTCTTCTGATCTGTAACTAGTAAGCATGGTAGGCATGAGTAAATGTTTGTTACACATTGATCATGTTGGTTTTGACATATCCCTCAGGTCCTATTAAAACTAACTTGTTACTAGGTTCGCAACACTTTATAAACACTTTTGGAATGCGAGCTTTAAAAAGTACCACAGTACCCATTTCATTTGAAAATAAATAAAATTATTAAATAAATAAACCGTTTATTTTTCACGTTATGTTCCTATTAAACACCTGTTTCAAATCACATGGTGAATGCAAGTTCGTAATTGTGCAACATATCATTGAAGCCTCACGCGTATGTTCTTCAGGAAAAACATGTAAGATAATTACAAAATTCAATAAAATAAATTAATTAACCACATATGAAGTTCTGTGTATAAACAAACTGTGGTTTGATTTATGCAAGCAAAAGAACGTGTTCGGGGTTTGAGCTTGAACTGGAGGTGATTCACGCAATTCATTGGATATTTCATTATTTCACATTCTCCCCAGGTTAAATTTTTCCATTTTTTGTCATTAAACATACACACACACATATATATATATATATATTCTTTATAATGTCCAATGCCTTCGAATATTACACAGTATATGTTTTTATTAGGAATAGAAAATACATTTAATAACAAATTAAATTATGGTCGTTTATTTCGTGAATACTAAACCACACTTTACAATCTGTCATTTATATACATCCAGGGTATTGATTTGATGGCAACTAGCCTGATTTTTTGTTTCATCCTAGTTCATGTTTAGACTGATATACATATATATATATATATATATATATATATATATATATATATATATATATATATATATATATATATATATATGCTTAGCAATAGCCACCTTTGATACTGAGAATGCTCCAAGAGTCTTATCTATGGTAGACGCCAATACACTAGAAAGTCCTCGCAGAAGTGCCCGAAATAAAACGAGGCAGTCAGCACAAAGATGGAAGCAGCATTCCAGCCGCAGAACTGAATATAAATTAATAAATATTTGTATTTTGTTTTACGAAACTGACGCATTTTATAAGTGAAAACTCCTATAAATAATTGGTTAAAAACGAGGCATTTGTGAAGAGTTGAACAAATAACTTCCGACAGATTTGGACAATGTAGTAAGAGTATTGTCGGCACAGATGAACACTTTGACTGCGGAGTTAGGGATAAATAATTCCTGGCTGGACGACATACTGAAAAAAAGTCCTGAGCGAATCCGCATAAACGACCCAACTAATGTAGATAAAATCACCAAATAAATAAATATATATATATATATATATATATATAATCGCTTGTAGATACTTGATGAGAAAATGAGAAAAAAAAACATTTTTTATCTAGTAAAATTACTTTTTTTCTTTACCAATGGAAAGAGTACCATGGAATTAAAACAAAATTGCACCAATTTTGCAAGTTGGTTTAATCCGAGTGATGGCTTCTACTGATGAGCGACAGTAAGCAAGAAGCCCGTCTGTCCAAAGGACAACACTTTGTGTTTAGGCTGAATTTGGTGGACCATCCAGTTTCGGTAAGAAGAATCAAGTTATGTGATGCGCTATTCCTCATAAATATAAGAATATATCGCGAAAAATCTAAATTAAGATACTTATCTACATCAGCCTCATGTGTGTGCAAGAAGAAACAAAATGCTAGTTAACTGGGTTTTTTACCTTGAAATTTGCCGAAAATTTTATACCTGCCCTGGCTGCCGGCGAAAGCAGGTCTGGAGATCGACGTTTCAGCGTTCCTGCGCAGAATACTATAGTCAAACCAATGCACGCAGCTAGCAAGGACCCCAAAATTATTGTCGTCAATTGTAGGCCATAAATTGGATAGTAGTGTTGCGGAACTGTGGCTAAATTTTGAAAGAACGCAGGTCAATATAAATAAAAGAGCATTATTCTGAAATGTTCAACAAATTTATATTATAAATTCTTCCTGACCTGTTTTCATTGGTTGGGCATGTAGAGATTAAAAATTTTGAATCAAGTTTTGCAAACTTGCTTAAAGCAATTTTTATCTGACGGTGTTTTGTCTATGATTCGCGATTGGTTACGAAAAATTGTGATTGGTGCTAATCCCATGTTCAAAATCTTGACTGATTGAAGTGAACATTTATATAATTAGACGAACATCGGTTGCGCAGGCTGTAATAACAATTAATATAATCAAGGTTGCTATCTTGATATAAGCACCTGGCCCATTAATTACTTACATATGTCAGTATAAACTGAGAATTGTATAGTGTAGACCGGTTTCGTCCTTATTGGAAACTCATCATGTACTGGCCAGAAATTGCCGCGGACAGGGCTTGAACCTGGGCACGTCTGCTTCGTCATCTGGTGCTCTAAGCACTGATAAAAGGCAATTCATCCAGTAAACAGGTTTTGACTCTAATGTGAAAATTGTTTGTAGTGTGAGGCAAGGTGGCTTAGCGGTTAGAGCACCAGATTCCAAATCAGACGTGCCCAGGTTCGAGTCCTGTCCACGGGAAATTCTGGCCAGTACCTGATGAGTTCCCAATAAGGACGAACCCGGTCTACTGGATGAATTGCCTTTTCTACAATATACAATTCTTATTTTATACTGACATATGTAAGTAATTATAAGGTCAGGTGTTTATATGAAGACCGCAAACTTGATTATAATAATTGTTATCACCACCCGCGCAACCAATGTTCGTTTAATTATATAAATGTTCATTTCAATACCATTTCCCCATGTAATGTGGTGTCTGTTCAGTAATGACGGATTGGGCATGGTTAGTTGGAACTTTGGGTCTAAATGGATGCCATATGAGCTCCACCTAAAGTAAAATTGACTAACCAAGTTACATTAGTTAGTATATAACTGAAAATTGTGTGTAGTGTAGTGTGCGGCAGGGTAGCTCAGTGGTTAGAGCACCAGATTCCGAAGCAGACGTGCCCAGGTTCGAGTCCTGTCCGCGGCAAATTCTGGCCAGTACATGATGAGTTCCCAATAAGGACGAAACCGGTCTACTGGATGAATTGCCTTTTCTACACTATACAATTCTTAGTTTATACTGACATATGTAAGTAATTAATGGGTCAGGTGTTTATATGAAGACCGCAACCTTGATTATAATAATTGTTATTACCACCCGCGCAGCAATGTTCGTTTAATTATATAAATGTTCATTTAAATACCACTTCCCCATTTAGTGTGGTGTGTGTTCAGTAATGACGGATTGGGGATGGTTATTTAGGACTTTGGGTCTAAATGGATGCCATATGAGCTCCACCTAGAGGAAAAACAGACTAACCAAGTTACATTAGTTATTATATAAATGAAAATTGTGCGTAGTGTAGTGTGCGGCAGGGTAGCTCAGTGGTTAGAGCACCAGATTCCGAAGCATACGTGCCCAGGTTCGAGCACTGTTCGTGGCAAATTCTGGCCAGTACATGATGAGTTTCCAATAAGGACGAAACCGATCTACTGAATGAATTGCCTTTTCTACACTATACAATTCTTAGTTTATGCTGACAGATGTGAGTAATCAACGAGTCAGGTGCTTATATCAAGATCGCAACCTTGATTATAATAACCTAATACAATTGTCAAATTGTTCACGAATTATGCATTGTACACATGGAAGTAACGCCGTGCATGCAGATTGTAGTAATAATCGCTGTTCTAGCTGAGCAGTTTTGGTTTTTTTTATTGATCATAGTGATGTCATTGGCGTAACTGCTACTAATTCGTTTTTATGCCAAATCGATTGAACATTTGACGATTCTATTTTACTGGATTAACGGTTTTCACCGGATTGCAGAAAATTATTACAGATTTTTCTGACACTTGGCCAGTCGAATACGGCATCTTTTTGTTGAAATTTTTGTAAATTTTGATTGAGTTTGCTGTGTAAGTAGATGATAATTTTTTCAATATGCTGTTTGTCCAAATTCAAAAGCATGCTTTAATATTAAACAATCAATTATTGAACGGTTTGAGGTTACTAATCTCTAAATGTAGTTTGCGAACTTGCTACAAGCACCAATCAATTCAATCGTACTTAACCAGTCGCCCATCTCGTGCAGCTGGTAAAACGCAATGAGATTCCTTTCCTTATGTGTGCATTGCGGTATTACCCACGCTAGTCAGTTTGCCGCCGTACTCTAATAGTGATCATGGAAGGTCGAAACGCGTCAGTGCTATGTTGTTCGAAGACTGGTTAAATAAAATGGGATTGGTATTTACTTCAAGCACGCAAACGTGATTTTACAGAATTGTTAATACCGCCCGCGTATAAAATGATTGTTCAATTGTGTTACCTATGGAGATGTGGCAAAAGCTGCCAATTGTTAATGTTCGTGACCGCCTAGAAATTGTACAGCCGACAAGTACAGTGTATGCGAGACTACTAGAGATGAGAGCCGCCTATCTATTTTTGCTTTCTATACACGTGCATTTGGATTTGATCCTCGCTGGTCAGTGATTGAAGGTAGTTATGCTATGTTGTTCGACGACTTGTTAAATACAATGGGATTGGTGTTTACTCACAGATTGCAAGCTTGATTTTAAGGGATATTTTAAAACTACTAGATTTTCGAACGGCGTTAGGCGTTTTATTCCATTCTGCCATAAATTTTGGTAGATTCTGCTGATTAATTACGTTCACACCCGTCCAATAAACGTGCCTTCTTTATAAAGCATTTGAGGTTTGAAATGCGTTTTCAGCCGGGGCTTTGCATACAGCTTTATGATTCCCCCCGTGCCGAAGGTGATCACGACCTCTGTTTGGCAATAGCCACCTTTAAGATAAAGAATGAACAAAGGGTCTTATCTAGAGCGGACATTATTTCAAAAGAAATTCCTCACAGAAGCGCCCGTATAAGGATGAAGCAGTCAGCCTAATGATAATAGCAGACTTCGAGCCGAAGTGAAAATAAATTATTAATATTGTAAATTTTTTTATTAAATCGATGCTCGTTATGCGAGAAAAATACTATATATAATTGAGTATAAATAAAGCATGTGTCGTACATTTAAAATGGCTTCTGATGGGTTAGAAACATTGATTCAATGACTGACTACTCGAATGAACAATTTAACCGCAGAATTAGGCATAATTAAGTCTCGTCTGGACGATACACTGATAATAAACACAGACGATATCCGAATGCATGGCCCATCCAATATAAGTGGACACAATATTCCGCATTATGAAAATTTGCCGAAACCAATGTGAAACTATTGAGGGTTGTAAGTGGCCTGTAAACAGTAAGTTTGTCAACTAAGTCTCCTGTAATCTCTGTGACACGAATTTCTGTTTCCTGATGCTGTTCTGTAGTAAATTCTTCACAAGGTAGTGTAGCTTGTCGTCGATCTTGTATTTCGTATAGATTTTTGCGATTAGCTTCGCTAGGTTGTTTGTAACGATTCTCGCACAGTATCTTTGCCCACTACGGTTGGAATGTATGTTTTGTTCAAAAGGCATACATTTTATTTGTATGTTAAGCTCTATTTCACAATTATTCTTCTCAAGTGAAGTGAACTACCAAACAGGCAAATGGACTTTTTAACCCAAACTGACTAATGCGGGTGTCTGAATAACGCTTGCAGGTCAGTAAAATCTTGATTCATTTAAATTTTCAGATGCACAGTGTGTCAATCTCGTTTAAATAGTCGAAAACAAATATAAATAAAGCTTGGTCGAGCAAGGATAACAAATTTGCCAAAATTTGGTTCTCTATGTGTTGTGAAATTTGTATCAGAGCTACGATTGTGGCTAGAGAAAAAAAATACCAGAAATATCAGCGTAAAATCAATCTAAGACTTCACGTTTTAAACTTACAGTACACGCGTGGAAGGCTTCAGAGTGACATGACCAGTGATAACTCATCAATCAAAGTTACAGACACGCTGTGCAATTGTAAATTGAAATAAATCAAGATTTTGCCGACCTCCAAACGTCATTCAGAGACCCGCATTAGTCAAGGGTGATAGAAAAACGTGATGACAACTTTACGTGACTAAATACATCATCCAAAAGAAAATATGCCGTTTTCCCAGTTTAAAGTGTAAATTTAACGTCTGAAAAGGCCATTTGGCTTTTTTTAAGTTTTTTTAACTGAACCTACTGCCTCTGGGAAGTACTGCAGTCGATCATCTACATAACTTTTTCAAGGTGTTCATCGGCCAATTATACTTTTCTGGCTAATCTGTTCAAGGCGGTAATCGTATAAATCAGCCAGAAGAGGTAAAATACAGCTGCCACTGGCTACACCATAGAATTTTGTGTAAAGTTGACCTCAAAATGTTAATTACACATATTTTGCAAAAGTAAACCAGAGCGATCATGGAGCGCGTTTACGATCATAAGATAACCTAAAAAATTCAGTTATAGCACCATATTTATTACCTAAATAAGCTTTAAAAGAAACATGTTGCTCGACAGGGAATAGATTATTTACCTGGTTTTCGGATTGCGTACCGAATTGTTTGAATCCACCGTCATCGTGATTTCCCTAGATATTTCGACCTCCGGGTATGGAGATCTTTTTCAACGGCAAGCACATCATCATGACAGTGGATTCAAACAATTCGGTATGCAATCCGAAAATCAGGTAAATTCAGTTATACACAGGCGGCATAGGATAGCCGTTGATTTTCCACTGGAATGCCACTTAATTGTGATGAAACGTCAAGTGAAATTATTCTGTTATTTTTGTCCACACGTTCGTCTGCTATATCGAGAATTTTTTTAATGTTGAGTGTATATATCGCATTACCTATAGTTTGTAATTAATCGTAGAGAATCTTGCTGGTTTGTGCTGCACTGCATTGATCTTTGGCGTAACACGGTGCATTTGAAACGTTCGTAAGGCCGCCGTAACATAACATGTATTCGGCTTGCTATATAGTCTGGCTAAAGGTAATCCGATCGGTTTCGTTCGTGGAACTACTTCCAAGAGTTATGATTTGTTTTCAGATTGAGCTATTGAATGTAAAAATTATTTCGCAATTCTTATTAACTATAATAGGTGTCGAATTCAAAATTTGATCAGTTGTCAATCTGTTTGATGCGGTTTATAAATTTTGAACGACCATTTATGATCACACTTATCGACGTTATGTAAGTGGCGACTTTAAATCTGACGATGCTCTTATCATGTCGCAGATTCCTCAATTCGCATTTATGCCTCTTTATAATGATTCGGATGTTTTGTAATTTATTTCTTTATTACTTCATTGAAAACATCTGAAGCGAGAACTTTACTTTAGTTTTGATAGAAGCTTTTGGTTGTCGTCTGCATATCCACGGAACCCGCTTGCCTAAATTCGTTTTATTGATTTTATTTTGGCGAGATTACATTTGATTAATTGTAATTAAATGCATCATAGTAAGGAAAGAGTTTGGATAGAGCGTAGAATTTGTCCATATCCGTCTCGAGGTATTCCAATTCGTATTCATTCATTTTTTCAGCAAATTTCCGGTTTTTCGTGAACACATTGAATTTTCCTTCATTCAACCGTGATTTTGGATGACCGAGCGATTAAATTATTCTCATAGAAATGTGCAGATTTGGTTCGTTTTTTGTCAATTGCACTAAACAACAGGCGGCTTATAATTTGAATGATCGGCTTATAATTATTTATTTTGTTTTGATTAGGAAACAGTTTTGGTACAAAATTTGGTTAGTAAGAAAATTTGAGGAATTAAGCTTTCTTACCAGAAGTTTGGTTCGAAAACAATTGTCTATGATATAATAGTTTAGCTCTTTGCAGGAAAATGGCTAATCCCGCTCTTTACAAGTATTAAAATACTATTTAACTTTGGATATTACAAATTGTGTATATATAAGAAAAAGGTACTCAAAACTAGGCCAATGTTTTGTAAACACTTGTTCTAAAAGAGAATAATCCTTCTAAAGTTGTCATGTTCCATTTGATTGAAGGAGAGAGAACTGGTCTGATGTATAGTTTAACTTATCTTTATTTGCATAGTCGCGCGACTGTTTTTGGTTGATTTGGTATTGACTTGCGAGTTCGCAGGTGAGTGTGAACCTGCGTAAAAGTAGGGGTCATCTCAACGTAACTAAAGTCACACTTGAGATCTAGTTACTTTTCTATTGACAGACTGTTCGTTGACCCGACTTTCGCAGTTTTTTTTCCATTGCGTCTAGAATGTTTTCCTACGTATGCTTTCTGTCAGGTCACATTGTCCGTGAGCTATGCATTGTCTAATCTAGTGACAAAACTACGTGTAGTTTATAGTATAAGTCATTCATCCATTTGTGCAGATTCTCGCCTTCAAAATGACAATAAATATATTATTAAATATTCATTGCTTGCGCATAAACAAATAATAATTACACAAGTATGTATTAGGTGTTTCGAACCTAGTAATTAATTAGTTCAGTTGTGAGCAGAGGGATAAACCAAAGGCAGCATGAACGGAAAGTATAATCTCATGCACATTCGTTTCGTGCTTACTGGCGACTCATCAGTAGGAGCCGGTATTACGCCCTTTAACCACTATATATTTGGTCAAAGAATGGGGAATAATAGGACGGTACAATCTCCTAGACGAATGTGTAAACCTGTAACAGTGAAGCTAACATCATCTAAAGTCAACGACAATGCGACTTCAATGCTAACTCACACTATATAATATATATACCGAGTCTGTAAAGGATATTAACACTATGGCTATTGTGTTAGTAACTGATACCTTTTTGAAATCGATGAGTACCGGATACTAACACTATGGTTTCCGAGTCGGTACATGGAACCAACATGATGGATATCAATTTATGCTATAGTTCACCGAAATTGAGAATTACAACAATTACACGAGTCAAGGTTTCAAGCTTGATGTAAACACCAAAACCGTTATGCACACATTTGTCAGTAAAAAATATAATATAGTAAAGACAATTCATCCAGTAGTTCCTTTTGTTGGGTGCTGCTTTACACTATCAGTTTCGCCTAGATCGGATTGGTCCCCACTTCCAAGTACACATCGAGTTCGTCTTCGTGGTAGCTGGATGCTGATTTGTTCCTTCCCCTCGAAGGTTTCAACATCGTTCATACTAACCAATGGAAATGAGGTACGATCGACGAAGATTATATATATATATATATATATATATATATATATATATATGAATCCAAATAAGTGACGAGCAATAAGAAAATAACACAGCAAATAATATTCAAATTTAACGGCGAGAACGTTTCCTACAATCAAATGCAGTACAATGACACAAAGTGTGTTTATCAGTTAATTTTTTATAAGATACTAAACCTATAAACATAAAAAAGAGAAAAACTCAAAATTATCATAATTTTCACATTAATTACATCTCTATAAGCCGCGAAACCAAACATAGGCAGATCTCATCAGTGAATACCTTGCCAAATCTTTAGAAAATAACGCGTTCTTAGGGTTATCAATGACAAACGAAGAGAAAAGTAACACTGATGTGTTTCTATTTAAAACTAGTCTACTCGTTAACTGGTCGGCTCGTAACATCCGTTTGACCACTTCGATCTGACAAGATCAGCCGGCAAAGATGCATCAATATAATTATGATGCGTGTCAGTCTTAAGGTGAAAACCAGACCTATTCATATAGCACGGCATCCTCTGACATGTGCAAATAGTACACGTTTTGTTTACTTTGGATAAGAACAAATTATGCATTTCTTACCAGCCAGCTTTTCCGCCAACTTCTCATAACGTTCTGCCCAGAAGGCCATTTCCAGTGTACGGAACTGGTACTTCATTGAGCTGTTTCTGTATAGAAACGCGTAGCCTTCCTGATCACTCTTAAAAGGCTTCCAAGTGAAGTTGTTGATTTGGTCGGGTGTTGGATTACTTGGAAACAACAACAAAAAAACAATAGAAACACGAAAATACAATTGTCAATAGTGAGAAAGCTGATTTGGTACTTGTGACTCTAAAGAGTTGTGCTGTAGATGAAAGAATTACAATTCGCACAATCTTACTAGAAGATGCGGCTTGTGTACGAATGACACTTTCCATTCAATCGGTTGAAAGTTATCTGGAGAAATCGGGAATTAACGTCGAGTTACCTCCTTGAATTTGTAATCAGATGGTTAAATCGATTACTATTCCAATCGTTACCTTCGAGGCTGGATAAGTAGCACCGAGGACATCGGCTAGGGCAATACCTCAGAAGACTATCTATACATCCTATCCGCCCCATATCCAGGATAATTGCGAATTATGGCAAGAGCTAAGGAAGACGCGCACCAGAAATCTAGCAGATACAGCTTAATATTCGTGTCATCGGTAACGTAAACACGCAGCGTATTTAGATTACTAACCAAAAGACACATGGTTGTGCGAGAATGTGCTAAATTTTAGTGGTGGAAAGGTCTTGCATAACGGTAGACATTGTTAGACCACCAAGTGAATCAAACATATTTAAATTTTTTGCATAGTTGTATCATATCTTTAATAGGTGATAATTAATATAGAAAACAATTATGAGTTACGTAACACGTGGCTACTAGGAAGGAAATACAATTTAACAATAATTGTTTGCGCGGGTGGTGGTAACAATGCTTTAAATCAAGTTTGCGAGATTGAAGTAAACACCAATCCTATTGTATTTACATTTAATACAATGGGATTGGTGTTTACTTCAAGCTCGCAAACTTGATTTAAAGAAATACTAGAAAGGAAGTTTAAAAAAGATCTGGAGGATAGGCAAAAATAAGCAAAACGATACTATAATTCCATGTACATGTCGTTTTGGACTTAACGATGACCCATCAGTAGGAGCCAGCACTTCGTCAAAAAAAAACATTATATTTAAGCACGAAACGAAAGTTCACGTCATTATCCTATGCGTTCATTTTGTCTATGTTTTAACCTTCTGGTCGTATTTGTACTAGTTTGTTACTAGATGCGCAACATCTAATACTCAATTGCATAAACACATATTAGTTCTGAGCCACAAACTATCTAACTGTTATATTCAACTAAATGATTTCATGATTACCGTGAAACGTGATAACTGTACCTTTCCGGTACCGTACTGTTGGTATCGGATATCGACACAATAGCCATAGTGTTGGTACCCTTTACAGGCTCGGTATATATATTATACATAGTGAGTTGGCTTTGAAGTCGCTTTGTAGAAGACTTAATATAATGTTCATTTCAACAATGAAAGTTTACAAATTAGTATAAGAGATTCCACTGTCCTATTTTCCCTCATTCCTTACCCAAATATATAGTGGGTAAAGGGCGCAATACTGACTCCTACTGATGAGTCGCCAGTAAGCACGAAACGAATGTGCATGAGATTATACTTTCCGTTCATGTTGCCTTTGGTTTATCCTTCTGGTCACAACTGAACTAATTTGTTACTAGGTTCGCAAAACCTAATACATACTTGCATATATATTAGTTCTTCGCAACAAACAGTATTTAACTGTAATATAATGAATTGAATGATGTCATGCTTACCGCGAAATGTGATAACTGATATCGATGAAGGCCAGAGTGTATAGTGTAACTGGAGTAACAGGTTTTCGGAAATTGTTGTAATTCTCAATTTGGGTGAACATGAGCATAAATTTATATCCATCAGGTTGGTATCATGTACCGACTCGGAAACCATAGTGTTAGTATCCGGTACTTATCGATTTGAAAAAAGGTATCAGTTACTAACACAATAGCTACAGTGTTAGTATCCTTTACAGACTCGGTATATATATTATATAGTGTGAGTTAGCATTGAAGTCGCATTGTCGTTGACTTTAGATGATGTTAGTTTCACTATTACAGGTTTACACATTCGTCTAGGAGATTGTACCGTCCTATTATTCCACATTCTTCTACGAAATATATAGTGGTTAGAGGGCGTAATACCGGCTCCTACTGATGAGTCGCCAGTAAGCACGAAACGAATGTGCATGAGATTATACTTTCCGTTCATGCTGCCTTTGGTTTATCCTTCTGGTCATCATTGAACCACTTTATTACTAGATGCGCAACACCCGATACAAAATATCATATCTATTAATTCTCGGCCACAAATATTATGAAACAATATATTTGGTAAAGAAATGCCGAACATTTGGATCGTGCATTAACTTATTAGCAGAATCAACTTCATATAAAGTCTTTATCAATGTGAATTAACAGCCTACTAACTATGTTTAATGTCCAACCAAACCTGTAAGAGTTACCGCAAGCGTGATTTCCTTTATATAAGCTTCGCAAAATTAAAATCGAGGATGAAGATCCTTCTGAATGCCTGCTACTCCAACAGCGCTTTATACTCTGGCATTGGTCCACATCGATTGTCACATCTCGAGAAAATTGTCGCAACCCACAATAGATATGAAAAAATTATAAATTCTCCGTTTTGGAGAACCCAAGTCTAAGCAGAGCTGTTCAACTGAAAAAAATGCGAATTTTTTTTTACTGAAAGTCTACAAAATCTAGTTAAGACATTCTTTGTGCCTCTCAGGCAATTTCAGAATATTCAATGTAATATACGATATTAAATCTATTACCGATTTAATCTAGGAGAAGATCCAACACTTCCAATGTGCAATGAGCAATAGAATCCGAAGCAAACGTACCCAGATTCGAGCTTAGACCGTGACAAATTCTGAGCAGTACGAAATGCTTAGCTTATACAGTCAAATGTATGTGCATAATAGGGCAGGTGCTTATATTATGATCGCAACCTTCATTTAAGTAATGTGGGCAAGTTGGACAATGTGAAATTGCACCGTTCTAATCTCCCAAAAAATATGTGTGTTTGGAGCTTAGTGCAGGTACTTACGTACCTAGTTACAAGTAAGCTAATATAAAAAGGAAGGATTTGCCAAAGTGAGTATGACAAAAAGGTAAAACCTCTTTTACATATGCGTTTCGTGATGACTGGCAGTTCTACAGTAGAGTCTGCGCTAATTTCAATATATATATATATATATATATATATATATATATATATATATATTCTTGAAATCTGAGATTCAATAAAATTTTTTGTTCGTTCGTTTGTGCAATAACAAAAATAAATTTTATCATCAGATACAAGAAACATTTCTTTATCATTATCTCTTCAATTTTCTACTAATAAACAAGTCTTTATATATAAATTGGAATGCAAATAAAACAAGATAGAAATATGTAAACATAGAGAGAGTGTGAAAAAACGGAAACCAATCAATTGCGTGCGTCACATCCAGTTCAAGCTCAATGCTTGTACGTGCAATCAATGCCTGAACATGCTTGTTCTGCGTGCATAAACTGGCTGCAATTTGTTTATACATAAGTCTTCGTATGTGGCTAGCTCGCTTTTGTTATTGCACATAGGGAAGGATACAATGTATATATATATATATATATATATATATATATATATATATATATATATATATATATATATATATATATATATACAATGTACATTTAGCCAAGAAATTCAGAACAGTTTTACGCTACAATTTTCTACAATGGAACTATCAAAATATATTTGATAAAATATACAGTAGGCTTTTGGCTTAGTGCCGGCTCTTACGAATACTCAGCAAGTAAGCACAGTATGCTTGTGTGCCTACGATTGCACATTAAGTTCATGCTGACTTTGGTCTATCTTTCTAATTCTATTTTAACAAACTTGTTACTGGCCAAACACAAACGTGAGCCAATAGTTAAATGCAACCAATAATTGAGATCTGATCTAATCTGATGCGCATACCATTTCAATTGTTAATATGCTTCTTCGTTTAAACTAATCGTAAGTCACGTTCTGCGTAAGCTATCAAAACCGTCCGCTAAATGAAAGTTAAATTCGCGAAGAAGAAATAGCGTAAGAGTTTTGCCGTGGCTTGTATTTTTCCACGAAAGCCATATTTTTCCAACATAATGTTTTACGAAGCTAGTCGTGAAAAAGTCTCAAAATTTATAAGATATAATTCTTCGCAAAAAATAGTTGAAAACTGCGTTATAAAGTGTTTGTTTACATGCGAAAACTAAACGTATTTTTAGATTGAAAATTTTCTATAGCTTCATAGCTTTGTAATTATTGGAGGATAAACATTACTCCCCATGTGAGCATTCAATTCCACTAGCATCAGTTTAACTTCAAAATAGCACCGGGAATACATCAACAGCTTATGCCTGAACGCGAACTCCTCGCTGGGCGATGGAGCTACAATCTAATACTTCCAATATTCGATTTTCAGTTATGTGAAAGAATTAAAAATTGCTTGATTGTGTGGGTAATTATGACAATTCTTCAAATCAAGTTTGTGTACTTGGAATGAAATATGATTGGTGTTTCTCACAATTTCGCAAATTGGATTCAAAGAATGTTAAAAATGTATTTTCATGTATAATTTTTAAACCCTATCTGATATTGAACCGATGCACTTTCGTTTAATCTTTTGAATTTATTTATTGTAAAAAGTAGACGTGAATCAACTTGGTTTCAACAAAGAAAGCAGTACACGAAAAATGATTAAAAATTTTTTAATTATTGTATAATAGAAAAAGTGAAACAATTCATAATTTCCCAAGATGCTTAATGTTAAAGCGAGATTACGAAAAAAACGTTTTCTCGTTTACCAATAGTAAGTATTAAACAGCGTCGCAGGCATGTTTATTTATAGATACCAGATCCGTGAGGTGTCGAGTATTCGAGCATTCAATCTTCTGCTGCATCTACTTCAGTAATATATACCACAGATACGAGTACGATTGCAGAATTCAGTGGTATTTTGTCTTTCACATTAGATGGACGAATTTCAATATTTAGTCAAACTGCATAAATTGGCGGAAATGTAAACTGGAGCCAATAAAATACCACTCTCTTCTACATGTTTCGTTGCTTCTTCGAAATCGCATAACAGATTAGCATTAATCGGTTTCTATTCTGTGATGATAATATTCAAATTGAGTTTTATTGAAATACTCGCTTTACGCGGATCCATAAAATATTTGTGTGTGTGTGTGTGTTTGTTTAAGGGTGTGAGTAGGGAATTACCTTTTATGTTATGAATATTATGAATACCATCCAACTCTCTATCCACGCAGCAAAGCGAACAAACACACAAATATTTTTTTCTACCATGACCTAAAATAGCCCATTTTCATTTCATAATACATAAAATGTTCAAATTTGCGAATTGCTCTGCTCATTTTTTCATTGAAAAATGATCTGAGCAGTGCGCCGTGAGTTCAACGTTGTAGCTGCGTACTCAGAAATATTAGATTTGTGGCATTTTCATATCAATTGTAAAGGGTAAATTTGATGACAAACATCGCTTTTCAGTAGTTTTAATTTTAATATAAATACGAATTAAAGAGTCAAATTTAATTTTACCAGCAATACAGTTGCAATATTTCTGAATACTAAATAGGTCTGTGTTAATTCGTTCTAAAATACACATACACGAAATTGACATTTCATAGTACCCTTTCCATGTGCAAAAATAAAAAGAAATTTTATCAGCTACAGAGAATCGCTTCCTTCTCATTTGCCACGCAAGTATCTACAAATAAACATCTCTTTATATATAAGTTAAAAGGCAAAACAAGATATAAAAATGTAAACACGAAGGGAGTGTGAAGTAAGGGATACCAATCAATTGCGTGTGTCACCTCCAAATCAAGCTCAACATCCAAACATGTTTCTTCTCCTTCAGGCATTGAGCTTCAACTGGAGGTTACGCACGCAACTGATTGGCTTCCCTTATATTGCACTCCCTTCGTGTTCACGTTTTTCTATCTTGTTTTGCCTTTAAATGAGAAAGAAGCGATTCTTGCATCTGATAAAATTTATTTTTATTTTTGCACATGTAAAGGCCTCTATGAATTTTGTTAAGGCTCGCAATTAAAAAGAAATTGACTTTTAAAAACCGTGCGTCACGACAGGAGATAGATTAACTACCTTTTCCTTTTGTTGTGTCACAAGGCTTTTGCATCCACTGTCTACCTGATTATTCCACATATTTCGGCTTCCTTTTTCTGAAGTTTGTGTGATGTGCTCTCCATTGAAAAAGACTTCAGAAAAAGGAAGTCGAAATGTCTGGAATAATCAGATAGGCAGAAAAATTGACTTTTGTTCTAAATCACGGTTGAGAACTTGACATAACCACCAATCCTAGTATATGGGTAATAGCTGTACACGGGCAGTTACACAAAGATCCGATTTGTCACTATTTCCAATTTTGTTTTGTCTTTGATCGGGTTGACTCATTTCTACTTCAATTGAATGGTTCTATCACATCTTTCCAATTGAAGTAAAATGAGTCAACCCGATCAAAGACAAAAACAAAATTGGAAATAGTGACAAATCGGATCTTTGTAACTGCCCGTGTACAGCTACACCAGTATGCAAAACGCGGCATTGATTACCTGAATGCTTACACACCGCAAAATATTGAGTTTAAATCCTAGTATATATATATATATATATATCCATTTTTCATTATAAATTAAGCATTATTATAATCAAGGTTGTGGTCTTGATATAAACACCTGACCCATTAATTACTTACATATGTCAATATAAACTAAGAATTTTATAGTGTAGAAAAGCAAGTACCATCCAGTAGACCGGTTTCGTCCTTATTGGGAACTCATCATGTACTGGCAAGAAACTGCCGCGGACAGGACTCGAACCTGGGCACGTCTGCTTCGGAATCTGGTGCTCTAACCACTGAGCCATCTTGCCGCACACTACATTACACACAAGTTTCAGTTATATACTAACTAATTTAACTTCGTTCGTTTAATTATATAAATTAAGCATTATTTAGGTAGTGAAGACAATTCATCCAGTACACCGGTTTTGACCTTACGTGAAATTCTTCAAATACTGTCAGGAAATTAATGCGGAACGGGCTTGAACATTAGCACATTTTCTACGGAGTCTGTCACTCTAACCGCAGAAGATTTCTGCCGCAAGCTACACACCATTTTTATTTATGTACTGACTACAGTTCTTGGCTAATCTTTCCTTCAAATGGAGCCTATATTGCATCTGTTTATAACTAGGATTCAAACTATCCAGCCTCAATCCATCATTATAGAACGTACACAACACTAGCTGGGTAAGTGGCATTGAACTGCATATTTATATAAGTAAGCAATATTTGGTTTCGCGGGCGGTGATAATAATTATTCAAATCAAGATTGCAATCTTAATATATACACCATTCCCATTATATCTGCATCCATTTGTCAGTTTAAACAAAGTATTGTGCAATGAAGAATGACAATTCATCCAGTAGGCCGGTTTCGTTCTTGTTTAGAACTATCCTGTTTATGTCCATACAAACTCCACATGAAGCAAATGCTAATCAGGAAAAACTATTTAGTGTATAATTGAAATAAGCGTGTCTCGTGTGGCGGGATAGCTCAGTAGTTGGAGACACATACTACATAGCCGATGTGTCCGGGTTCGAGCCCTATCCGAGACAATTTCTGGACAGTACTTAAAGCTTTCCCAATAATGGCGGAACTGATCTTTTAGATAGTTTACCTTTTTTTGTACTTATAAGTGCATATGCTTATAGGACCCTTTCCATTTGCAAAGAGAAAAATAAATTGTATCAGATACAAGGACAGTTTCTTTCACATATTCTTCTCAAGTATCTACAAGTGAATATAAATTGAAAAACAAAGCAAAATATAAAAATGTAAACATCACCTCCAGTTCAAGGTCAATGCTAGAAAATGACTCTTCTGCTTGCATAAGTTCGTCTGCAGTTTGTTTAGCCATAAAGCTTCGTATGTGGCCGACTCTTTTCTGTTTTTGCATTTGGCAATTATCCTAAATGCTACGTCTGAGAACATACCTGTGATGTTTCGACGATGTGTTGCGCAATTGCAGACGTGTATTCACATTCATTTAAAAAAGGCGTTTAAGTTGCTATTTTCTGTCATTTTCACTCTCTCTATGTTTACTTTATTCTATTGTGTTTGGTAATTCAATTTATATATATATATATATATATATATATATATATATATATATATATATATATATATATATATATATATATATATATATATATATAAATAAAGATATTCATTTGCAGATACTTGAGAAGAATATCAGAAAGAAGCCTTTCTTGTATCTGATAAAATTACTTTTCCTATTTGCACATGGAAAGGCTACAATGAATTTTAATAAGGCTAAAAGTCCAAATAAATTAATATGTATGCAATGGGAATTTTGTTTATAGCAAGTTGACTAACGTGATTTAAATAATAATTACCACCTCCTGAACAACCAGTGATAGATTATTTATGCACAAACACTGTTCTGAACCATGCTAACAGCACCAATATATTTGTGCAATGGCGTTGCCATGGGGTTTTCGTAGCCCCACACAAATTGCTGACTAGTTTTTTTTATCTATTTAAAAATGATGTTAGAAAACTTTTTTCTTCTTTCTCTCTGTCTATTAGATTTTCATTTTAGGTTAAACTAATTCATACGTTTTATTTCTCTAGTTAATCAGTTGATGTAAGATAAACCAAGTGCATTTTTCTACTTTATATTACGGATTTTAATTAATATTCACACACTCTCTCCATGTTTACATATTTCTATCTTGTTTTGCCTTTCAATTTATGTATAAAGAGATGTTCATTTGTAGATACTTGGGAAGAAATTGAAAAAGAAGCATTTCTTGTATCTGATAGAATTTCTTTTTGTTTTTGCACATAGACAGGGTACAATAATATCAAAAAATAGACCTTTCACTTATTTAACAACGAAATATCGAACGTGGGAAGATGTCTAGAGTAGCAGGTGTAATTTGCATGTTCGTTTCTCACGATGTCTTCATTTGTTTTTATTAAACCAATTTATTCACTGATTAATATATATATATATATATATATATATATATATATATTGTTTACCAGATACATATTCTCTTTACTCAGTTAGTGGCATAAATCTACTCTCCCTAGAATGCACAAGTTTAATACTCTCCATTTAAAACCCGACAAACTACAACAGTCTGATTTTCTGTCTATTTGGAAATACTCAATATTAACCATGCCTGTCAGTGAAATTCGAATAGACGGTACACTTACTTAAAATAAGTATTTCCATCACTACGTCAACGGATGAATTATTACTATCATCAAGGTTGCGATCTTGGTATAAAAACCCGATCAATTAATTGTTTACATTTGTCTGTATAATGGGTCAGGTGTTTACATCAAATCGCAACATTGATTATAGTAATTGTTATCAACGCCCGCGCAACCAATGGTCGTTTAAAGGATGAATAAACTCAATTGCAACTGGAAATAAATCACATTGTAGATAAATATCCTTTTAAAGTATTCAGAGTGCCACGAATTTACTTGTTGTTTTGCAACATCGCAGTACTAACCAAGACTGCCAATGTGACGCGAATCAGAGTCATACCACTTAGTAATCCATGCAGTTCACTAATGAAGCACAAAGAAGATAGACGTTGCTGTTGTTCCAGCTGCGGCAAACAAAATCTGTGAAATTGGGTGTTAGGTATTACGCGCCTAGTAACAATTTTGGTCAGAAATAAGAATAGGACAGTGTCAGAATTAACGAACAGTATGATACCATATTCGCATGCACTGCTGGTTTACTGGCGGCTCATCAGTGGAAGCCGGAACTACGACCAAAACCTACGCTATATTTTCGAAACACTTGCAATTCCAGCAAGGCGTTTTACACGATCGAGTGATCTGATTGTACATCAAACCAAGACACGTGTAGTTTAATTCTTAAAAAAATAGCGGCCAGGTTCAAACAGTGAGTTCAAAGAACTCATAGTCCTTTCTTAAAAAAACCATTACCGCCATTGAATGCCTGCCTTCATCATTGCCAATGCTGTAGACCTTATGCACAAAAATAGAAACACAAGACTTTTTAACTTGTGGTATTTGAAAAAAATCCTCTTCACTTGAAAAAAAGTAAACTCAAGGTAAGATATACAACACTTACCTGTATTTCATGAAGTTTGTAAATGTAGTCATCATAAACTCGCTCATATTTGTGTCGTGGGGATAATTGTAGGAGGTATTGTAACGACCCGGCAATTGATCAACAGGTAGACGAAACAAACTCGACCAGATGGTGGTATTAAAGAAAGGCATTCCAAAAAGATAAGGCAGGTCGGCTCCTTTTGGTGATCCTGCCGTGAACAACAAATTTTTTTAAAATATTAGTCGCAGTCTACTGATTAACGTTAGCTTTTTTGACGCCAGCATATCAAATTATAGGTGATCAAAAGAGGAAACCGAAAAATTATCAATCTAAAATATTTTTTCTATTACATTTCAGCTTTTAGTAGCATAAATTTATAAATATTTGGTAATTTGAGACAAAGCTAGTTTTTTTGAAAATGAATATTTTTGCACACAGTTGAAAAAATGCCAACTTACCTCGTCATCACGCGTATTTAATCGAAATATTTTATTATTTATTTGAAAAGTTAAATACATTATTTGGTTATCAAGGGGAAACCTTTTATTTATCCAGAATTTGACAAAAACATAATATATAAAGATGGTAAAAAACACTTTGCACACGTGTGCACGCACAATCTTCCGTTTATTGTGTTTTTATGAATTCTTTTTGCTACAGTTAGAAGAGAATTATGAAAATCAACATCTACGGTGACATTTCGTGCATGATTATCTGAATCCTGTCTGGAATGAAACAAGACTCATCATTTAAGATATCTGTGTGGCCGTGTGGCTCAGTGGTTGGAGCAACAAATTCTGTAGCCGACCCGCTCAGGTTCGAGCCTAGTCCGCGGCAAATTCTGGACAATACGTGACGGGTTCACAATAAGGCCGAAAACAGTTAACTGTATGAAATTGTGTATTATGTGTTGCGCATCCAGTAACAAATTAGTTCAAATAATACCAGAAGGATAAACCTAAGACAGCATGAACGGAAGGTATAACATTGTGAACATTGGTTTCGTGCTTACTAGCGACTCGTCAGTAGAAGCCGGTATTACGCCCTTTATCCACTATACCTATACGAATGTGCAAACCTGAAGTGATTAAAATATCTTCATATAAAATCTTCGATAATGCAACTTGAAAGCCAACTCAATATACATAATAAATATAACAAGTCTGTAAAGGGTAACAACAGTATGGCTATTGTGTCAGTATCCGATACCAACACTGATTGCCGAATATAGACATTGTACCAATACTACTGTTTCCAAGTCGGTACATGGCACCAACACGATGGATTTCATTGTATGTTAACGTTCACCAAAATTGCGAATTACAACTATTTACGAACAAGTTTTATTCCAGCAAATCCATACACTCTGGCTTTGTTCGATATCAGATATCACATTTCGCGGAAATTATGACAGAATTCAGTAAAATTTATAAAATTTAGATACTATTTGTGGCGATGAACTAATATATATTCAGCTGTGTATTAGGCGTTGCGAACCTAGTAACAAATTAGTTCAGTTGTGACCAGAAGGATAAACCAAAGACAGCATGAACGGAAAGTATAATCTCATGCACATTCGTTTCGTGCTTACTGGCGACTCATCAGTAGGAGCCGGTATTACGCCCTTTAACCACTATATATTTGGGTGAGGAATGTGGGATAATAGGACGATACAATCTCCTAGACGAATGTGTAAACCTGCAGTAGAGTAGCTAACATCGTATAGTCTCGACAATGCGACTTCAACGCTAACTCACTCTATATAATATATATACCGAGTCTGTAAAGGATACTAACACTATGGCTATTGTGTTAGTAACCGATACCAACATTATAGTACCGAAAAGATACATGGTACTAACACTATGGTTTCCAAGTCGGTACATGGTACTAACATGATGGATATCAATGTATGCTATAGTACACCGAAATTGAGAATTAGAACTATTTCTGAACACCTGTTACTCCAGTAAATCCATACACTCTGGCCTTGATCAATATGTTATTCAATCAATTAACCACTTATTTTTCAGAAGATTCATATAATGCACTAATTCAAGCTTGTCAATTTTAAGTAACCACCAATCCTATGACAACCAGTTGAACAGCGGTGTAATAAAAAGTAGTTTTACTATGCTGATCGCCTATAGAAAATGGAAGTTGTGCTCACTGCAAATCCACAAATCTGCATTAAACAATTAATAGGTAGTGTATGCGGTTGAATGTAAGTTGAGGTGTTAAGCTTATATTATTCAATACTTTTACTAAAAATAAGGCATTATATGTTACCTATGTGACTCAGAGTAAACTATAATATTAATACCATGGTATGCAAATCTAACTTAAGGTTTAGAATATAATATTTCAGATGAAGATAACGGGATAACAATAATAGGAAACTGATGAATGTTATATGCATGATCTAAATCGGGCTGCAAAAAATAGAAGTTAGAGGGTCCCATAGTTTTGTGAGATAGCTGCACCGCCTGGAGCCGCATTGCCGATCTTTTTATCCAAATCGGCTATCTTTGCTTATTCTAACGAATAACTCTAGATGAATTAAGGATTTAAATCATATATATATATATATATATATATATATATATATATATATATATATATAATAGTCAATCAATTTCTGAGTCGAACAGTAAATGATGGTGGTAACAAGATTTGAAATCAAGTTAACGAGCTTGAAGTAAACACCAATACAATTTTATTTAACCAGTTCCCGAATAACATAGCAAAACTCTGTCTGTCGCAAAGCACTGTCGCGTTTCGACCTACTATGATCATCATCAGAGTACGACGGCAAACTGACTATCGAGGATCAAACCGGAATGCATACACATGGACTGCAAATAATATATGCGGCTCTCACCTCTAGCAGTCTCGCATGCATTGCACTTGACTGGAAAGGTCTGCTGCACAATTTCTATGCAGTCACTAACATTAAATTTTGCATCTTTCGCCACATATATAGAGTTTGTTGATGATTAAACGAAAATTTGTTGCGCGAGCGGTGATAACATTTATTATAGTCAAAGTTTCGATCTTGATATAAGCACCTGGCCCATTAATTACGTACATATGTCAGTATAAACTATGAATTGTATAGTGTAGAAAGGGCAATTCATCCAGTAGACCGGTTTCGTCCCTTTTGGGAACTCATCATGTACTGGCCAGAATTTGCCGCTGACATGGCTGGAATCTGGGCACGTCTGCTTCGGAATCTGGTGCTCTAATCACTGAGCCACCCTTGATTTCCGAATCGAAAAATATGTTGAAAATAATTGATCTATGATACCATGGTTTTGCCTTTGTTGAGTAAATTCCACTGTTGTAGCCTAGTCTTTGAGAGGGTTTGAGAGTATGACCTTCACTTCAGGAGCAAACAAAACATTTGCCAAGTATTTGTTTACTACATTTATGCAAATCGAAGTTCATCACTATTGAGGATCGGTTAAATAGTTCTATTATTAAGTGCATAATCATAATTTATTATAAATTTAACAAAAATGTTAATTTGATAAATTATCAATTAAAATAAGGTGAACAAGATGCCTCTATTATCCACGCACAAAAAGATGTCTCTCATTCCACCTTTGATTTGGAATGAGCTACTTACCCAAATGTGAAAATCTTCCCTTCCCGTAGGCAAACTCGTAGAAGTAAACTGATGCATTGCACTTGGCGTGATAATGAGCGATCTGATACACTGGCGAGTTCACTGAATAGTCGGAGAACAACTGGTTGATATAAAAATGAAAGTAAAGAAAGGCAAAATTAACACAATTTGATGCTATTAAATAATTTGTTTTCAAATATGACCGTAATATATCAAAGAATAATTATTATAAATAATTGGAAAGTAAAAATTAAATGCATAGGGCTTTTAAGTTTCCAAATGCGTCAAGAGAAAACGGATAACAAGTGAGTGGGTGGAGCTCGAATAAATTACAGTACCTCGGATGAGATTCTCCAAGAATATTTTCAAAACTCTACGAGTCTCCTCGTAGGTGAGCTTAGAAATATGATTGAAATCACAATGACGAATCACAAGCTTGACAAGGCTCTGAATGTCGTCACGCAATACCTAGGATTGACGCTTATCGTTATCCTTCCCTGTCTCACTTCTGTGTGGTATCTAGATGATTATAATATTAGTAATTACGCGATACCTCTCATAAATCTCACTAATAATTTGTGTGCATAAATTATTAATTTTGTTGCTACTTATGAAATTATTTCGTGTTTTTTGCTTATTTGATTGTTGTATGGCAGTGAAACATTAGTTCCACTATCGATTTTTGAATGGCTGTGCATTGTGATGCTTCTCAAAGCCTTTACCTCATTTACCACAGACAGATCCGGTAAGATGACAGATAGAAAGGCAAATAAACAAACTATTATGTAATAAAATAGTATGTAATTTCCTTCTAATATTACTGACACTCATCAAGGAACGTGTATTATAAATATTCGACAAGTAAAAATTATACTCGTGGTAACTCGACGTTGTTGTATTCGTCAGGATGAACTGGTTAGAGTGTGTATGGAAGAAACCAAGTTATAAAGAAAGAGCATATCACTAGAAGAAATCATGATTGCGTTAATAAATCATATATGGCTTGCCACTCTTCAGAATCTCGTCATAACATGACCTGTGAAAAATGTGAACGGCGAGCACTTTGCCAATGTAAACGCTTAACAAACTTATACGTGGAATCGTCTGAATTAAAATCTAGATTGAACGTAATGACCGATGCAGTGGTTGAAAAATCTTCAAGGCAAATCCATAAAACAGCTTGATAATACCGGCTCCTACTGAAGAGTCGTCATGAAGCACGAAATTAATATGCCCATGAGAGTATACTTTCAGATCAAGCTGACTTTGGTTCATCATTCTGGCCATAGTTGAAAAAATTGTTACTAGATGCGCAACACCTGTTACATAATTGTATATACATTTGCTCTTCGTAACAAACAGTATCTAAATGTTAGATAATTAATTATATGATGTCATGATTACTGCGAAAATGATAATTGATATCGATCAAGGCCAGAGTGTATGGATTTGCTGGAGTAATGAGTGTTCGGAAGTAGTTTCAATTCGCAATTTTGATGAAATTTAGTACATTTGGTTGGTATCAAGTACCGACTCAACAGGCAAACTGCTTAGCGAGGATCAATCTGAATTTTTTCCTGTCTGAAAGTGTTGTTGCTGGGTACCAGACCCCGTACTACGGCATTAAAACGGAAGGCATGATCAATTACGCATTTAAGAGCTTAACTCTAATTATGGTCTTCTCTAATTGCTCGTCAGTGAGTTTAGTAAGGCATCATACTCAATTTAGATACTCAATTAATAAAATGTCGGATCTCATGCCCAGGGAGCTAAATTCATTTATACCAGCAGCGCACCACTTACCTGGACAGTGGGGAAGGGAATCAACTATCCGTTTCTTGATGCTCCGAATGAGTCTGTCATCAGTATTACGAACTAGCTTCACTGATGGGACGAATGACGGTAATTCGCGGCGCTATCTCCTTTGCAACCAAACACAACATACGCCAAGATTCTATGGTAAGTGTACCGTCCTATTATTCCACATTCTTCTACCAAACATATGGTGGTTAAAGGGCGTAATACCGGCTCCTACTGATGAGTCGTCAGTAAGCACGAAACGAATGTGCATGAGGTTATACTTTCCGTTCATGCTGCCTTTGGTTTATCCTTCTGGTCACAACTGAACTAATTTGTTACTAGGTTCGCAAAACCTAATACATACTTGCATATATATTAGTTCTTCGCAACAAACAGTATTTAAGATTCTATGGTTTCTGCCTCAAGTGAAACACTCGTGAATGATGTAAATTTTATTCATAACGTTTGATGCTCTACAGCGGACCATTAGGTGATACATTAGAGCCCCCAATTATGTATTTATTCACGTATACAATAGAGTTGTTAGATTGTTTATCGTGTTTTATTAGCATGATAATTGTTCTACCCCACTTGATCTGTCCTTTACAAGACAACAACCATAAGAAAAGTGAATCTAAGAACAGTCATCAAACGATGTCACAGACCTTACTTAACAAAACCAATAAAAGTAAATATGAAATTGTGACCTGTCGCATGGGAAACGAAGATTTATTTGGTAACAAAATTTAAATGCAAATTAAAACCTGCCTTGTCGGGAAAAAACAATTTTAAAGCAGATGACAAACTTTGCTATCGGTCAAATATATATTATGAAAATGGATATTTTCGGATCCGCAAATTTCACTGAATTTGTGCAATCGAACAACACCTCTCAGACGATTCATTGAATGTCAATACAAAAATTAGAAACATATTAAAACTAAGCCATAGCCAACTGCGAAACAACATCAATAAGAAAAAGAAGAACAAAATTTACTAAAACCTATGCGGAAGAACTATTTATTTTTGTTTGACGCATGAGCCAAGCTACAACTTGCTAAGAAAAGACCAACACAGTATTTGGAAATAAATTTGTTATTTCATCAGATATTCTAAATATAATATGATTTGAAACAAGGATAACAATAGATTTGATAAATTGGGCTAATCTGAATCTGTTAAAAATTCAAAATAAATATATATCCGCTCTGCTACTCTACTTCAACCAGAGATGCACAGGCCCACTTCGAATTTCAAAAAGTCGTCCATAAAACCATACCGTCTATTGTTCGTAGCGCATAGTATTTTTAACGAGAATGTAAGATGAAATTCCCATTACCTAATAAATGACATCTAGTATCCCGTTTCGAGCTTACAAAGTTACTAGGAGATTTGCCAATTCTAGAGCCACAGGATTGGCTCTTAAAATGGGCTTCCCTACATTCTCAACAATTTGCCTGCGAGATTCATCGTAGTATGTGGTGTAGTAGACGATAAACTTAAAATAATGAGCATTTTTGTTACTTTGAACCCGTCTCTTCTTAATCCTAGAAAACTAATTCATATTTCAAATATTTGTACAAAAGCACATCCTGTGAAAACATAGTTTTATCAATAGGTAGAATTCAAGTCGGAAGAATACTAAGTCCAAAACCAGGGGACATATTACAGGTGACAATCAACGTTAATTAAAGTAAAACATCATTAATTGCGCGAGTGATGGTAATAAATTCTTTAAATCAAGATTGCAAGCTTGAAGTAAACACCAATCCCATTGTATTTAAGCAGTCGTCGAACAACATAAAAAAACCACCGCCAGGCGCAATGCACTGACGCGTTTCGACCTTCCTTGATCACCATCAGAGTACGACGGCAAACTGACTAACGAGAGTCAAACCGCTTTGCATATTTATGAAAATCAAAATCATTTAGGCGGCTTTCACATCTAGTAGTCATGCATACATAGTAGTTGACTGGAAATATCGGTTGCACGATTTCTATGCATTCACGAACAGTAATTATTTGCCAATTTCGCCACATATGTTGGTAATACAATTAAACAATAATTGATTGCGCGGGTGGTGTTAAAAAATTATTTAAATCAGTTTTACGCGCTTTAATTAAACACCAATTCCATTGTACTTAACCAGACGACGAAAAACAGAAAAAAATAACAATTAACTTTAATAGAATACTGTGTAGTTTTGGCTTATTCAGGAATCCTTCTTGTCAAGATTTGATATGGCAGCAACGTTATTTTTGATGGACAACTGATTTTTTGTGTTAAATTATCGTATTCCCTATTCTCGCAATCAATGTTTGTATTACGAATCACAATTATAATGGTAATCTGAACACCTCTAATAAATTTAATATTTATAAGCGAATTAATTGGTCTATGTATCTTATTGAAGCGACTACACAAATTGCTGAAGTCTCCGGTGCGAATTTCCGGATCCACCACCATTGCTTGTTCTATGCTCACACAAATGTAACTTATGTGTCATTAATTGTGTGAGCACGGGAAAAGCTCTTTTGATGGATCCGGAAATTCGAATCCGAAACGTCAGCAAGTCGTGTAGTAGCTTCAATAAAATAAATTTCTACGCAATGTCCATGGAAGCAGGGAGGCCAAAAGAAGAAATCACCTTTAAAAGTCATTTGAAATATAAATCAGAATCGTTTTTGGCACATACTACGATTACTTCTAGATTGTCGCCTAATCGTTAATTTAAATACATAAACTGATTCGCGTGGTAATAGCTGATTACAGTGAATGTGTTTCGAGCAATGGTTAATCATGACAGATGTTATTCTTCGCTGCGCGGTGCCAGCATCACATTTAACGCATGCACCATTTTCATTCGTAGGTGGTTAATTTGCACTTTCAGTTCCGCAATAATCTGATAGATCCTCATTTCCAAGTACGCGTTGAGTTTGGCTTTGTGGGTGCTGGGTGCTTTTTCAGCTCCCCATTCTGAAGGCCTCCATACCATTCGAAATAACCGCTGGAAATGAGGTTCGATCTAATCTTGTTTGACGGAGTGAGGGGACTAATCAGCATCCAGCCAACACGGAGCCGAAATCAACGCGTACTTGGAATTGGGGGCAAACCGAATCGTTTCGGAACTAAAAGTTGTAGTCGACAACCCACGAAAGAAAATCGTGGATACGTTAAATAGTTTATCCCATTGACACCGCACTCATTAAAATTGCGCGAAATTCAAATTGGCACTGAGTGCAAATATATTTTAAATCTTCGCGAGTGAACACATTTCACTGCTTGCCTACGTCTGTGCTCCTATTTCATTGATTTTTCTCAACTGTGAAAAACTTAAGCTCACCAGGAAAAACGTTTTCTAGAATTCGTGCGGGTGTTAAATGTTTATGACAAGCAAATTGATACATATTCTGCTTTGATACAAAACACACAGCCGATATGAAGCTTAAACGTGCACTAATTAAATGAAAATGCATTGTTTACACACTTTGAAGGAATTTTTTTATAGCAGGAATTATTCATAGATAGCTAAGACACTTCTAAATACTGTTTGTTACGAAGAACTAATATATATGCAAGTATGTATTAGGTGTTGCGAACCTAGTAAAAAATTAGTTCAGTTGACACCAGAAGGACATACCAAAGGCAGCATGAGATTATACTTTCCGTTCATGCTGCCTTTGGTTTATCCTTCTGGTCACAACTGAACTAATTTGTTACTAGGTTCGCAACACCTTATACATACTAGCTAAGACACCAGTTTGACTATAACCAGTTAGTGAAACAATTCTATTAAATTAAACGAACATTGGTTGCGCGGGTGGTAATATCAATTATTATAATCAAGGTTGCGGTCTTGATATAAACACCTGACCCATTAATTACTTACAAATGTCAGTATAAACTAAGAATTGTATAGTGTAGAAAAGGCAATTCATCCAGTAGACCGGTTTCGTCCTTATTGGGAACTCCATCAAGTACTGGCCAGAATTTGCCGCGGACAGGATACGAACCTGGGCACGTCTGCTTCGGAATCTGGTGCTCTAACCACTGAGCTATCCTGCCGCACACTATACTACACACAATTTTCAGTTATATACTAACCAATGTAACTTGGTTAGTCAATTTTTCCTTTAGGTGGAGCTCATATGGCATCCATTTAGACCCAAAGTTCCAACTAACCATGCCCAATCTGTCATTACTGAACAGACACCACATTACATGGGGAAGTGGTATTGAAATGAACATTTATATAATTAAACGAACATTGGTTGCGCGGGTGGTGATAACAATTATTATAATCAAGGTTGCGGTCTTGATATAAACACCTGGCCCATTAATTACTTACAAATGTCAGTATAAACTAAGAATTGTGTAGTGTAGAAAAGGCAATTCATCCAGTAGACAATGTATTTATTTATATTTAACACACAGTGAACCTAGGAAAAGGTTAGTCCACATCTGCACAGAAGTAAGTACCGGTCATAAAAAGGTGCAATAAAACAATAGATTGTACTTTGTACATACTGCGTACTCATCAGTGGGAATTTAAGTTGCGCTTTAAACTCATAAAAGGATATTCAACGAATCTGTGCATAAAGGGCGGTGTAATCACCATGAATTGTAATCTTCGTTCTGCGAAGCCTAATACGGACATTCTCGATGACTGCTCTATGTTTTTGATGGTCACATGCACTTCTAACATACAGCTAAATCCCGTTGAACGCGTTGCGTATAAAAATGATTCTACTACGGCTAAAAATAGGCATGCACATGGGCAATGCCATGATTACTAAGAAAATAAGATAGCTGATGTGGATCGAGGCCAGAGAATAAGGTTTTGCTTCAAGTAGAAGGGCTCAAAATGTTCGTTATTCTCAATTTTAACCAATTTTTATCCCATTTACCAAATCATAATGCTGATATTCCTTAGATGCTCGGTACATAATTAATACCGTAAATTGGCGTTGAAGTCTCATTGCTATAGAGTCCAATTTAAATCAATTTTGCCATTGCTTTAACACACATAAGCATGAACGATTGCACTTTCCACCTGTCCGACAACTATTTATCACGTTTTTGGTTGGTTTGTGGCATACTGCTTCCTGTTACCTACGAAACGCATGTGCTAAAACGATTTCATCTATTGTTCAAGCTTACGTTGAAATATACTTCTGAATATATTTGAAAAAAACGGTACTAAGTGGGGCATATCTTCTGCATAAATATTTGTTCACTTGTTTGTTAAGCATAATTCATGGAGCACATAAATTATATTGCATCTTCAGGACATTAATATTCAGGCAAAAACCAAGAAAGTGCAAAAAACAACTATATGTACGGCTAAATACTGTTTGTTGCGGAGAACCAATATATAAACAAGTATGTATTAGGTGTTGCGGACCTAGTAACAAATTAGTTCAGTTGTGACCAGAAGGATAAACCAAAGACAGCTTGACCGAAAAGTATAATCTCATGCACATTCGTTTCGTTCTTACTGGCGACTCATCAGTAGGAGCCGGTATTACGCCCTTCACCCACTATATATTTGAGTGATGTGCATGAGATTATACTTTCCGTTCATGCTGCTTTTGGTTCATCCTTCTGGTCACAACTGAACTAATTTGTTACTAGGTTCGTAACGCCAAATACATACTTGCATATATATTAAGTCTCCGCAACAAACAGTATTTAACTGCTATATATTGAATTGAATGATTTCATGCTTACCGCGAAATGTGATAACTGATATCGATGAAGGCCAGAGTGTATGGTTTAACTGGAGTAACAGGTGTTCGGAAATTGTTGTAATTCTCAATTTGGGTGAACTATAGCATAAATTGATATCCACTAGGTTGGTATCATGTACCGACTCGGTAACCATAGTGTTAGTACCGTGTACCTTTTCGGTACAATAATGTTGGTATCGGTTACTAAGACAATAGCCATAGTGTTAGTATCCTATACAGACTCAGTATATATATTATATAGTGTGAGTTAGCATTGAAGTCGCATTGTCGTTGACTTTAGATGATGCTAGCTTCACTATTACAGGTTTACACATTTGTCTAGGAGATTGTACCGTCCTATTATTCCACATTCTTCTACCGAATATATAGTGGTTAAAGGGCGTAATACCGGCTCCTACCGATGAGTCGCCAGTAAGCACGAAACGAATGTGCATGAGATTATACTTTCCGTTCATGCTGCCTTTGGTTTATCCTTCTGGTCACAACTGAACTAATTTGTTACTAGGTTCGAAACACCTAATACATATATATTAGTTCTCCGCAACAAACAGTATTTAACTGTAATATATTGAATTGAATGATGTCATGCTTATCGCAAAATGTGATAACTGATATCGATGAAGGCCAGAGTGTATGGTTTAACTGGAGTAACAGGTGTTTCGAAATTGTTGTAATTCACAATTTCGGTGAACTTTAGCATCAATTTATATCCATCAGGTTGGTATCATGTACCGATTCAGAAACCATAGTGTTAGTATCTGGTACTCATCAATTTTAAAAAGGTATCAGCTACTAACACAATAGCTATAGTGTTAGTATCCTTTACAGACTCGGTATATATATTATATAGTGTGAGTTAGCGTTGAAGTCGCATTGTCGTTGACTTTAGATGATGTTAGCTTCACTATTGTAGGTTTACACATTCGTCTAGGAGATTGTACCGCCTATTATCCCACATTCTTGATCAAAATATATAGTGGTTAAAGGGCGTAATACCGGCTCCTACTGATGAGTCGCCAGTAAGCACGAAACGAATGTGTATGAGATTATACTTTCCGTTCATGCTGCCTTTGGTTTATCCTTCTGGTCACAACTGAACTAATTTGTTACTAGGTCCGCAACACCTAATACATACTTGCATATAAATACAGCTATAAGTTTCAAAATTTCCTGGTTATTACTTTAATCAAGGTTGCGATCTTGATATAAATATTTGACCCTTTATTTACATTAATTTAATAGTATAAACTAAGAGTTGAATAACGTAGAAACCACAATTCATCCAGTAGATCGGGTTCGTCCTTAACGGGAGCTTATTACGTAGTGGCCAGAATTTTCCGCGGACAAGACTCGAACCTGGGCATGTATGCATCGGAATCTGGTGCTCTAACCACTGAGCTACCCTACAGAACACCACATACAATTTTTAGTTATATACAAACTAATGTTTCGTGGTTAGCCTTTTCCTTAATTGTAGCATATATAGCACACCTTTGGACTTTAAGTTACAACTAACCATCCTCAAACGGACATTATAGAACAGATGCCATGACTACAACGGCACATGGTAAATTATATCCATAGCGACCAAAGACTATTGATTTTCAGGAGAACCAGGTGTTCAAAATTGCCCGTAACTGTCATTTTTTAGGGGAATTTATCGCATCTCGAAATTGATTATTTTCGTGTCCTTTACAGGTTTGATATCTATAGTAGTTGTTATCACCGCCCACGCAACGTATGGTCGTTTAATTATATAAATGTTTATTTCCTATTTATTGTTTTGCAAGAAGGATATTAATAACGCGAGACACATTTGCTTAAATATGCTATTTTGAGCATTCTATTTTGTTTGTGCGTGATTAGAGGCATGATGTTGATACGATAAATACTGTATCGAAACGTCGCCAGTCAACAAAGATTATATCGTACATTATTTCGAGTGGTTATTATGAACTATGTTGAAGCCCGCGGAGGAAAGGGGCGAATCTGCATCCACTCGACACGAAGCCGAAATCAACGCGTACTTGAAAATGGGAATCATTCGCGTCTATGCGAAACTGGTAGTGCAAAGCAACTACACACGAATGCAAATCACGCAGAATCAAGATGTGACGCTCGCACGGATGAACCATTCAAGAAACATATGCTGAATCTAGTAATTAATGCAAAATTCATTTGTTACGTAGAAGGCAGTATAATACAAATTTTAAATAGCAGTAAATTAATAATTTCAGGACTAATTTTCTAAAAATTGGTTTTAAAAAAGTAAGTTTCATTAGGCTAAAAAAATAAAATAGATTAAGGTTATACAATAAAGCACCTGCCGAAATAATTATTCAAGAAATAAAATCAGAAACGATAACTATTGGCATAGTTTAATTAATAATTGTGGCATAAAATGAAGAAATTAAATTAATAGTTATAAAATGCTAAAAAGAAATCAAAGATGACAGTAACAATATAACAAACTCGATCATATAATTAATAAAGAGGAATTAATTTATTTATATATATATATATATATATATATATATATATATATATATATATATAAGGGTCATTCTACTCATATATTCTTTTTCTTTATCTTCAGCTACTTGCTGATTCTGGTACGTTCAGTCGTCGCTTCCTTCCACTAAGTAATGCTACAATCAAAATGGAAGTTTTTGATATTTTCCTATTGTTTCATTCCAAGAATTGTCACTCGGATTAATTTTATCAGATTTCCTCATCAATATTGATGTGGTTTGTGTCAAATGCATATCAAAAGGTGTCAAAATTCACCCCGGTCATTTAAATGCCCGGCCTACATTAAATGGCATGTGTGATCATATGTATTAACATAAAATTATGTGCTCCCCGAACATACCTAATTTGAGCACATTATTTCACCCACATATATAGAATTAAAAACATTCCTCGGGATTTCATTTTGCTAGGAATTTTGCATCCCAAGATAAGAGGCCGTTCGAGCAAGATTCGTATGCTGCATTTTAATGCTATTGATTTTACTTTTACGCATGTTATGATGTCCTAAAATATCATCGTATTTCAACCCACCTTCGCGCATTCAGATATTGCCCACTGAACCATACTAATCAATGGAAACGAGGTCCGATCAAATATTCATACCCCATTTCCAGTGATTAGAATGTACGATGTTGAAGCCTTCGAAAGAAAGACACGAATCCGCACCCCGCCAGTAAGGCAAGACACACCATCCAAGATCGGACCCTATTTCCAGTGGTTAGTATGAACGATGTTGAAGCCTTCGTAAGGACGGGACAAATCCGCAACAAGCCTGTACGAATACGAAACGGATGCGTACATGGAAATGGGGACTAATTGGGTCTTTGCGAAATTAATAATGTAAAGCGACAGCCCGCAAATACAAATCGCGGAGATTCAACATTAAAGCCATTACTTGTCTGTTTCGACTTATTCTTGGGAACTGGGGCGGTTTTTCTAGTCTTATTGACTTAAAGATACCTACAGTAGACAGGAATTTGCCAACAGTCTAGAAGTGAGACTATGTTGTCTGGTCGGCTATAAGATGATGGAGCAATTCCTGGTGGTTCGACAGGTGTTAAACATTGCATGCAGATTTAGTCACGTGTGTATAAGTTATAAAATTTTAAAAAAATCATTGATTGCACGGATGGTAATAGCATAACGTCAAGCAGATTTACGAGCTTGAGACAAACACCAATCCCAATGTATATGGCCAGCCGTATAACGTCACAAAACTACCGCCAGTAACACATTCTGGCTTGTCTTTAAATTTCCAGTCAAGTTCAGTGTATGTATGTATTAGGTGTTGCGAACCTAGTAACAAATTAGTTGAGTTGTGACCAGAAGGATAAACCAAAGGCAGCATGAACGGAAAGTATAATCTCATGCACATTCGTTTCATGCTTACTGGCTACTCATCAGTAGTAGCCGGTATTACGCCCTTTAACCACTATATATTTTGGTCAAGAATGTGGGATAATAGGACGGTACAATAATGTTGGTATCGGTTGCTAACACAATATCCATAGTGTTAGTATCCTTTACAGACTCGGTATATATATTATATATATATATATATATATATATATATATATATATATTATATAGTATGAGTTAGCATTGAAGTCGCATTGTCGTTGACTTTAGATGATGTTAGCTTCACTATTACAGGTTTATACATTCGTCTAGGAGATTGTACCGTCCTATTATTCCACATTCTTCCTACCAAATATATAGTGGTTAAAGGGCGTAATACCGGCTCCTACTGATGAGTCGCCAGTAAGCACGAAACGAATGTGCATGAGATTGTACTTTCCGTTCATGCTGTCTTTGGTTTATCTTTCTGGTCAAAACTGAACTAATTTGTTACTAGTTTCGCAACACCTAATACATACTTGCATATATATATATATTAGCTCTTCGCAACAAACAGTATTTAAGTTCAGTGTATGTGAGACTACTAGAAGTGATAGCTGCATGTCTGAATTTCCATACCCTACGTATGCATTTTTATTTTATTCACGTTGGTCAGTTTGCTGTCGTGGTCTGATAATCTGTATGTGAGGTTGAAACGCATCGGTGTGTGTGACTGACGAGAGTTTTGCTACATTGTGACTGGTTATATGCAACAGAGTCGGTGTCTTTCTCAAGCTCGTGAGCTTGATTTAAAGGCTAGTAAGGTAATTGCGCATTTGTCTGATTGGAAGCATGCCACCCGAGTTCGATGCCATGTTTTTACATTAACGAGTATCCACAGCATTTGAACGAGTAGCATAAACATATTGATGAGCTAAGAAAGTTATGAAGATTTTCACAAAAAATAATAAACCGGTGAGTACGCACCTATGGTGTAGAGTGGCAGGGACAATGAAATATGTCGACGATCGATTTTGTTCCACCCTAACTTGCAATTATTTTGCGTCTCCCCTATCCTTGACAAAATCTACAATCAAACTTCCACTACCTCCTGTGATAGACAAGGTCCCACTGCAATATTCATGCAAATTGATCTGCAATTCGGTTTTGGACAATAGTCAATCTTAGTTAGACAGACGCGGTAGCAAATTCCGACTTCTGAAGCGACAAATAGTACATTGATGCGTGGAGATCAATAGCTAAGCATAAATTATCATGCGAAGAATGCGAGACACCAACACGTCGCAATTCAGTCTAAATTATATCGATATGTGCGAACTACTTGTTATGCAATACTTTATATGCAATCGCATATATAAATATTACTTTTCTGCAACAAAGAATACATAAATAATATATATTTAACTAAGTGATGCCATGAGTACAACGAAATAACAAATTCATGGCGATTGAGGCCAAAGTGCATCGATTTGCTTGAGCGACAGGTGTTATAGGTCTAAATTTTGGAGAAATTTAGCCTATCTCTAAAACCATATGTGATGACCTGAATTTGGAAGTCGCATTGCTTTATACGTTAGAAGAAGTTAACCTCATTACTGCTTCGATACGCATTCGTATAGACGACTGCACCGTCCAGAGGTTTCACATTTTCTGATCAAGTTTATAGTGGGTATATTGATGAATCGCCAATAAGCATGAAATGCATTGCAGTGACAAACGCCTCTTGAATCACCACAAATTGCTCCCACAATCTATAGCTGCCCCATCCCCAGAGTCTATCTTCCTTACTGCGGGTGTATCTCTTATATCAACTCGCATATAGAACAACGTATCAATAGCTTTCTGTGGCAGGATTTAGAGATTCCAAAGCAAAATTGATTTATTAAAAAAATCCTTAAATCAAAACAAACCGTAGGAGATTCTATTTCCCGAATAAACCAATAAAAAGGAAGATAGAAATTCAGTCCTCCATCATTCATTAGACAAGGACACGTCTAGACCGCACAGCCTTCTGAAATTCGTGTCCACATGGCACGAACCAATGACTGGTATCATCTTAGTCGCCGGTGTCAAATATACGCCTGGGCTTCTTCCTTGAGTAAAGCCCCCCTCATACCTTGATTTCCACAGCATTTATTAATGTCTCCTCGATTCATTTAACAGAGTAAGGCACAAAAAATCTCAGACGAGCTTCCATTTTAATGGTAAACGCCTTTTGAATCACCACAGGCATGTGTACATCACATTATGCATTTTGTTCCCAATGCCTTTGGTATACACCTATGATCCAATTTCATGCAATAACTAATGTAAAATTGAAAATATATTCTATCTCTGAAACAAAAATATATAACATCTTATGCTTATTAGGCTGATTGTAAAAAGATGCTGTCAAGAATTCTTTAAATCAAGTTTGCGACCTTGAAGTAAACACCAATCCCATTGTATTTAACCAGTCGGCGAACAACATAACAAAACCACCGCCAACCGCTACGCACTGTCGCGTTTCATCCTGCCATGATCGTCATCAGATTACGACGGCAAACTGACTATCGAGGATCGAACCGCATTGAATATATATGGAAATCAAAGTTAGATATGCGGCTCTCATCTCTAGCAGTCTCGCATACATTGAACTTGACTGGAAATGTCGGCTGCACAATTTCTATGCAGTCACAAACATTAACTGTTTGCAGCTTTCGCCACATATACATATATAGGCAATACAATTTAACAATAATTGATTGCGCGGGTGGTGGTAACAACGCTGTCAAGAACTCTGCAAGAAGCCATATATTCATGAAAAGAAATTACCTTAATGCTTTTTTAGTCACGTGTGAAATTTTGTTTAGCCATTTCACATATATCCTAATACATGATTGACAAAACTTATTGTGTTTTACTTTAAACATTACGGAAAAATTAAGGCATTCGTCGTTAACCTGTATTTAATCATTTGATAAGATGTAGCGTAAACGTTTCTGCACAATAACCATTTTTTATTCATATGGAAAACAAACGTCCTACAAAGATTTTTGATAATAATAGAAGAAATAGTTTCTCAGATTTTACCTAACGTCTAGCGTAAAAACGCATACGTGTCAGGAACCAAGATCGAGTAAATTAAATGAGACAATATCATTCTGAAAGATAATTAGCGCATTTTATTATCGAAAATCGGAGAAAAGTATAGAGATAACAGAATAAGAGAACGACGTGATTTGGACGCTACGTCAACCAAATATTAAATTCTTTCATACCATTGCAAGCAAAGTATTTAGATGCATCTAATAATAAATGTAATATTAAACAAACATTGCCTGCGCGAGCGATCATAACATGGAAAATCTAAACCAAGAAATATGAATTAGTACATTTCTGAATTTTGGTGTAGCGTGCGACAGAGTGGTTCAGTGCTTAGAGCACCAAACTCCGAAGAAGACGTGCCCAGGTTCGAGCACTGTACAAGGCAATTTCTGGATAGTACGCGATAAGTTCCCAATAAGGACGCGCCCAGTCTCCTGGATGAATCTCCTTTTCTACACTATACAATTCTTAGTTTATACTGACAAATGTAAGTAATTAATGCGTCAGGTGTTTATATCAAGACCGCAACCTTGATTATAATAATTGTTATCCCCACCCGCGCAACCAATGTTCGTTTAATTATAAATGTTCGAGCCCTGTACGCGGCAATTTCTGGATAGTAGGCGATAAGTCCCAATAAGGACGCGCCCGGTCTCCTAGATGAATCCCCTTTTCTACACTATACAATTCTTAGTTTATACTGACAAATTTATTTACACAATGGGACCGGTGTTAACATGGAGATGTCAACCTCCATTTAAATAATTGATATCACCGCCCGCGCAACCAATGTTCGTTTAATTATATATGCGTTTAGTTTATTACCACTTCTTTAGGTAGCGTGGCGTCTGTTCTGTAATGACAGATTGCGGATGGTTAGTTGGAACTTTCGCATGGTGTCATATGATTCTTTAAATCTAGTTTTTTAGCTTAAGTGAAACACCAAATACATTGTGTTTAACCAGTGAAACCACATAGCAAACCTAACGTTGGTCCCCTATGACTGGCAAAAGAGATTTATTTTTGAATAGAAATGTAAAGCGTTCTGTTCTATAACCAATAATCAAGATATTTCAGTTATTCTAATTTTTCATTTCAAAAAATTCGTTTATTCAACTCTGCAATAGATGTTTATGAGACCAAATTTGTGCGTTCAGTTTAAGCACATTGGTTTTGTTTTAAGTAATTCCAAGCAAAATATAACGACGGATAGATGCCAATTCAAGGAACAACAGTTTGCTTGATAGACAATCAGATGTTGGCGGTTTGCGTGTCTCTCTCGAAGAAATTTGTTGCCAAACACACGAATTGGTAAGGACACCTCACAGGATAGTGGCTTCAATCGAACAGAACAGCGTGTTTGCTTACCTTGTTATATTGTATGTCATTTGTCTGTAGTTCCAGTATTAGAAAGGCCGACAAAACAAAGCAGCATGGCATATGTTTCTGCATGCTTGCGATGTATTGTATTACAAAAAAAATGCGTGTCAATTTAAAACGCAAAAACTATTAATAGTAATAATCCAATAACGATAACGGCTGTAGCACTGACTAAATTAATACGAACGATAATGATGACGCGAATATTGATGATTACAACGTTGATGATGGTGATGACTATGATGATGTTGAGACATATTTTCAACAATCAAGCCTACTCGAACAGTAATTTATTTTAGCGTGTTCATAGACACGTTTAACATAGATGAAAAACATGGTGTTAGCTTTCAACTTTGTACAGTAAAACTGACACAATGTAATTGTTGCAATTATCTAGGTCAGGCATATCTTTACAGTGAGTAATTAAACTGCTTCTGATTTTTCTTCTGTCAACTTGCAGTTCAGTATGCTTTTAGCAAACGATAAACGGTAAAATTTGCTTCCGTGTGAAATCAGAGAGGCATCACGAAGTCAGCATGACACAAAGTATTAATTTACCTATTTCCCCATTGGTTGCGTACGAGTGGAAGTCGGCACTTTGCTCCTAGCCAACTATAGGCTTGGGCCAAAACGATGCCGCCTCCTAGACGCGTGCCTGTTGTTGCATAATATAATCCACTTAGCGCATAAAGAGCTCATCTTCTAGATATTCGCATTTTCGTCCCAGAGTTTCTATAATCTATTTCAATTGTGCCAGTAATGTAAATATATAGCTGTTATAGGGTGAAGTACCGGCTCCTACTTATGAGTCTCAGTAAGCAAGACACGTATGTGTACATGAAGATATATCTGCCCTTCAGGATGCCTTGGTCTATTGAATCGCCGAAAACACAACTCATGGAGAGTCAATACATGAAGCTCGTACTGCACAAAACCCCTTCAAAACATATCTGATTTTGGTATATCCTGCTGGTAATATTTGGTTTCCATATATATTCAATGCGGTTTGATCCTCGATGGTCAGTTTGCCGTCGTACTCTGATGATGATCATGGAAGGTCGAAACGCGTCGGTGCGTTGCAGCTGGCGGTAGTTTTGTTATGTTGTTCGATGACTGGTTAAATACAATGGGATTGGTGTTTACTTCAAGCACGCAAACTTGATTTAAAGAATTGTTACCACCACCCGCGCAATCAATTATTGTTTATATTGTATTGCCTATATATGTATATGTGGCGAAAGCTGCAAACAGTTAATGTTCGTGACTGCATAGAAATTGTGCAGCCGACATTTCCAGTCAAGTTCAATGTATGCAAGACTGCTAGAGGTGAGAGCCGCATATCTAAATTTGATTTCCATATATATTCAATGCGGGTTGATCCTCGATAGTCAGTTTGCCGTCGTACTCTGATGATGATCATGGAAGGTCGAAACGCGTCAGTGCGTTGCAGCTGGCGGGAGATTTGATATGTTGTTCGACGACTGGTTAAATACAATGGGATTGGTGTTTACTTCAAGCTCGCAAACTTGATTTAAAGAATTTTTACCACCACCCGCGCAATCAATTATTGTTGAATCATATTTACACTATTTTTTAGCACATACGCAATACAAAATAGACAATTGCTAAACTGTAATGTGTCACTGACAATTTTTTTACATATAAACCGCTATAGACCGTATCGATTCCATAATTTTGGAAATGGAACCGAATCGAGGATTCACAACCGTTTTAATTTGAGTAGTCAGGTTATGCCAGCACTCGTAAGTTATACAACTTCATTAATTGACAAAATGAGGCGAAAAGAGAACGTTGCCTTATAAAATGGACTCAGCTATTGTCTGGATCAGTAAATAATTGATCGAACATGCAAGTATTTCCATGACAGAGAATAAAATTTATATTTATAGGAGGTTGCTGTTTACGATAATGTCATCCAAAATCCACATTTGGCTGCGTAATATGCGCTCCGACGACGAAAAGGCGCACAGATTACGTGGCCCTGTCCAGGGCATTGTATCGTTCTTGACAGAGTGGAAAAAAGACATCAAATTGCACGAACGTATTGAAAACGCTCTGACAACAGCCCGAAAATGGCTGAAATACTGACCAACTAGCGTCTCGTTGTACAGACTTGACGGTAAAAGCCAGCCAGTCAGATCAAAGTGAAATATTTTATCGATTATATATAGCATCCAATTTAACTTTTATGGAACGTTGTACTCTTAATTGTGACGATGTTAAAACTCCACTCTTTCTAAAACTTGAGATATGGAGGAAAGGCTGCCCCATCTAGAAGTCTACTGTTTACTTTAGCACGGAGTTTTAACCCATTAAGACAATTGATTTACGATCTGTACATAATGGAATATATCTCAAATAAAACTTCAATATAACTCCTTTCAAGCTGAGAAAAATGCCATTAAATATTCGGTGCACACAAACGTCTATTGCTCGCAATGATAGGATTCCGAATAACTACGCATAACTGCTCAACATGTCATTTTCGGAAAAATTGCGATTTGCAAATGAGTGTAAGGCTGAAAGATTAAATGCGATAAATTCTCTTCATATCAGAACACGAGTTCATCGACACACCAAAACATTGTCAATTTCCCTGATAACAAGACAAAAATAGGGTGATTCATTAGCTTTGAAAGGTGGTGCCAGATAAAGTGAGATAAGGTGTCTGGGCGAATTTCCGGAGCGCACACGAACATTGCGAGAAATTGTCTAGATGAGTTGAATGCATACAAGCTAGTAGAGTGAACTGTGATATGCTAATGCGAGTAAAATCGCACTGCAGTACCAAACGAATAGACAGGCTCCACTTTGTGTGAAAATGTTTAAAAAACGTATCGATTTGAATCAGATCAATGTTCGAACTATTATATGATGCTAAAACTACTAGTTGTTTAAATCAAGTTTACGAGCTTGAATTAGACACCAATCTCATCGTTTTTAACTAGTCGTCGAACAACATAGGAAGACTATCGTCAGTCACGCGTACTGACGCGTTTCAAATTGCCATGATGATCATCAGAAAACGAAGGCAAACTGAAAAGCGAGGATCAAACCGC